>LPNX010434610.1:119406-248713 GCA_001517045.1 Pseudotsuga menziesii
CGGATGATGAAATTATGCTTGATCAAAGGAAATATTGAAGATGTCCCCAAGAGTGACGTGGCATATATTAACTTGACCAGTTTAAAAAAAATAACCCCCCTCTTCCAAAGATCTACTTTTGACAATCACTTTACAATAAATTTGCTTTTGAAGTGAATCACTTTTATAGAATAAGTGATGTTCACTTTTACAATAATGACTTTTAAATAGTGCGGCAATAAATTTAAAGGACTTTAAGTGACTCACTTTTATTTTATTTTATTAATGTGAGATGCACTTTTACAATAAACTAACTTGAAAATAGAAATTGCATGCACTAAAAAGTAGCTTGATGAGACTTGAACTCAAGACTTATCAAGGTGTAAAGCAACTTTCGACCAAGTGAGCTAAGTTTAAAAGGTACGTAAAACTATGGAAAGAGGAAGGGGGCTTTTTTTTTTTTTTTTTACTCTTCTCTCTCGTTTTCCGTGCTTGCTTTCTTTTNCGTGCTTGCTTTCTTTTCCTGCAAATCACAAAAAAAACAAAAAACTTTTTCCACACAATGGGGTTAGATCTTGGTTAGCTTACCCGAAAAGTCTACGTTTTCAAGTTTTCTCGTTGTTTTTGATTTGCCGTGATCGCACAAGGTGCACGGCAAAGAGCATACGTAGCCGAGAAGACAAAAAAATTTCCCTCACTGTTTCTGATTCGCCGCGATCGTGCAAGGTGCACGGCAAAGAGCATACGCAGCCAGGGAAGACAACAGTCCGAGACTAAAATAAAAGATCTAAAAAATAAAACTGATAAAATATGAGAGATTTAAAAAAACAAATCTATCACTGTAACATTATACCTTCAGATTTGCCGAAATGGGTGTTTCTGGAGCAAACGGAAACGAAAACTGCTTCCAAATGGAAACGACGCTCCGAACACAATGGAATAGCTCCCACAGGCCACAAATGCACAAAAAATACAAAAACCAGAAACCCTTTCAAAGTTTCGGCAACACCGATTCTAGATCTTGATCAAAACAGAAAGCGGCCCTTCATAAAAACTCTGATACCATGTTAGGGTACACAGGGTACTCCCAAAGGACCGAACACCAAGAATAGACGCTTCACACAAATAGATCATAGATCAATACACCAATGTTTGTCATGTGGTTAAAACCCTCGAGAAGGAAACAGTCCACGGCCCAGGCCAAATAGCTACTTGGAGCAATTTATTATGCAAAAGAAAGAAAGTTACATGAGCTTCTCATAATCGATCAACTAGCCAAGGACCCTCTATGCTCTTTAAATAGAGATCATAGACCAATCGGGTCTTAAGCCACGGATCAATGGTAGGTATGATCTAAGAGAAGTTGAACCGTCGTATCACTATATGTCTAGAACATATTGTGACCGTCGGATTAGAATATTTACAAATGCATACTAATGCATACTAAAGAAACACACTTTTACCTAACGGATATATTACACAAGTTGATCTTAACTAACTCCTAAGTGTCTAAATATCCTAACAAAAAACATTAGTATCATATGAACCTCATTTTCCAGAAAGGTTGGTCAAAGAAAAACCTTCAATTTCCTTACCTGATTTTGATGTTTTGAATGAGTTAACAAATGTATATGTCAAAATTCCTTTACTGCAGGCTATAAAGGATATTCCAATTTACACTAAAGCAGTTAAGGAATTATGTCTTAATAAAAGGAAGAAGGATCCATCAAAAATTCATGTGGTAGGCAATCTAGCAGGATTAATGTCTAACACTGTTTTCATTGAAAAGTATGTAGATCCTGGAATTCCGATGGTTACAATTAATATTAATAAATTTTCAATTCCAAAAATGTTGATTGATCTAGGTGCTGCCATTAATGTCATGAAACTAGAGACAATGGAATACCTTCACTTGACAAATCTCAGAGCAACCACAACAGTCTTGGAATTAGCTGATAGGTCTAAAATTACACCTGAAGGGGTCTTAGAAGATATCATGGTTTCTTTAGAATCTTAGGAGTATCCCGTTGATTTCATAGTGCTACAGCCAAAGTCTAACCTAGGAGGTCACCCATTGATTCTTGGCAGACCCTGGTTAGCAACAGCAGATGCTTTCATAGGGTGTAGGCCAGGAAGTATGCTCATCTCACATGGGATAGAAAGAAAACCAATTGCACTTTACCCTTCTGCCCAAAGACCTTTTACATTAGATCGACTGTCATGGATTAATGAGACTAAAGAACAACAAGAAGAAGTGATTCAGCCTATCCTGAGTATCAATCGGTTCTTTTATTTTCAGGAAGAAAACCATGAAGATTTGTTAGATTATTTTATTGCTGAACTTGATATTTCCGAAGAATTAAAAGATATGCAATATGCTGCAGCAAATCAAGTTTTGGGTTATAATTTTCAGGAAAATTGCATAGTACATTCTCTAGCATTGGCACTTCATGATATTTTTAATGTGCATTCAATCACAGATATTCAAAGTAAAACAATTGAAATCAGTCCAGGAAAAAGTTTGAATATAAGTGCACATCTTACTACATCACAAGAAGAACAATTGATTACTTTGCTGAATAAATATTCCCATGCATTTGTCTGGGAGTACACTGATATGCTAGGTATTCATCATGAGACATGCACTCACCATATTTACACAGATGATAAAATCAGACTGCTTAGACAACCGCAACGAAGAATGAACCCTATATTAAAAGAGATAGTCAAAGAAGAGTTGCAGAAGTTGTTAAAAGTAGGGTTTATCTACCCCATCTCCGATAGCCAATGGGTTTCTCCCTTGGTTGTTGTTCCTAAAAAGAATGGTAAATGGCGCATATGTGTAGATTACAGGGAATTGAATAAGGCAACATTAAAAGACTATTTCCCATTGCCTTTCATTGATCAAGTGTGGATACTTTAGCTGGAAAAGAATACTTTTCATTTTTAGATGGTTTCAGTGGGTATAATCAGATTAGTATTGCAACAGAAGACCAAGACAAAACCACCTTTACATGTCCCTGGGGCACATATTCCTACAAGGTTTTACCTTTTGGCTTATGTAATGCCCCAGCTACCTTTCAGAGGGCAGTCTTGGCCATTTTTGCAGATCTGATTCATGAGTGTGTTGAAATTTACATGGATGTGTTTTCTGTGTATGGAAGTACCTTTGAAGATTCCTTGGCAAACCTGGAGAAATTTTTAAAAAGGTGTGTTGACTCAAATCTTTCCCTCAGTAATGAAAAATGTTTTATGATGATGACTGAAGGGATAGTTTTAGGACATCACATTTCTGCATCTGGAATAAAAGTAGATCCTGCTAAAATTCAAATCATTGAAAATTTATCTGAACCAACAACTCAAACAGATGTAAGAAGCTTTTTAGGGTATGCAGGATATTATCGTAGATTTATTGCAAATTTCAGTAAGATAGCTCTGCCATTGTTTAAATTGCTTTCCAAGGATGTGAATTTTCATTGGGATACTGACTGTCAATCTGCATTTCAAACACTTAAAGAGAAGCTCTCAACTGCTCCCATTTTAAGGGGACCAAATTGGACATTGCCTTTCCATATTTCCACTGATGCCTCTGCTACTGCAATAGGGGCCTCATTGGGCCAGAAAGAACATACTTTGACTTATGCCATCTATTTTATTAGTAAAAATCTGACACCTACAGAGTTAAACTATACAGTCACTGAAAAGGAAATGTTGGCGGTGGTTCATGCTATAAATAAGTTTCGTCATTACATAACTGGCTATGAAATTTTTGTCCATACAGATCATTCAGCCTTACGATATTTAATTAACAAGTATATCACTAATGGTCGGATTACTAGATGGTTGTTATTAATGCAGGAATTCAACATCACTGTTCTAGATCGACCAGGACGAGAAAATCAAGTGGCAGACTTCCTGTCTCACTTACACAATACTGGTGAGGTTGTTCCTGTTTTAGATAGTTTTCCTAATGAACACCTATTTGCAATTTCTATCATCACTCCTTGGTATGATGACATTGCCAATTACTTATCATCAGGCCAATTACCACCATCTATGACATCTAAAGAAAAGAAAAAAGATAATTAAACAAAGTGCTAGGCATATATGGGTTAATGGTGACCTCTTTTACACAAGATATGACCTAATTATAAGAAGATGTGTACGACATGATGAAATCTTAAATATTTTAAAGGCATGTCATGATGAACCGTATGGTGGCCATTTTGCAGATAAACGGACAGCATACAAGATACTCAATTTGGGGTATTATTGGCCTACTATTTTCAAAGATGCTAAGAGGTATGCTAGAAGTTGTGATACTTGTCAACAGATGGGACGGCCAATCCGGTCTGATGAAATTCCACTCCATCCCCAAATCCTCATTGAACCATTTGAAAAGTGGGCCCTTGACTTCATTGGTCCAATTCATCCACCATCACAAGGGAAAAAGTACATTCTGGTCTGTATGGACTATGTTACTAAGTGGGTAGAGGCCAAACCTTTACCAAGAGCCACAGAGCAGACTGTGGTAAACTTTCTTTTTGAGGAGATATTTGTTCGATTCGGGGTTCCTAGAGAGATTGTAACTGATCAAGGTGCTCATTTTACTTCCAAACTAGTGCAGAAAATAGCAGAAAAGTACAAGATCAAGCACATAAAGTCTACCCCTTACCATCCACAAGCAAATGGCCAAGTGGAATCTACAAACAAGACTTTAGAAGGCATCATCACCAAAATTGTTCAGATGCATAGGAAGGATTGGTCAGCTAAGCTTACTGAAGCTTTATGGGCATACCGTATCACTTGGAAAAACAGTACTGGTTTTTCTCCTTATCAGCTTGTTTACGGTAAGCAAGTCCTCCTCCCTATAGAATTTCAAATTCATACCTTCAAGTTAGCAGCAGATTTGGGCATGGATATTTCTGAGGCTCAGTAAGAAAGAACACTTCAGTTGAATCAACTGGATGAGATGAGACAGGCTGCCATAGAACACAATATTCTGATCCAACAGCAAAGAGCTCAATGGCATGATAATTTTATCAAAAAGAAGCAATTTCACATCGGTGACTGGGCACTATTGTTTGACTCAAAGTTCAAAGACTTCAAAGCCAAATTCACAACTCACTGGCTTGGTCCATATGAGATTGTTGAAGTATATGACAATGGTTCAGTGAAAATTCAAACCATAGATGATGAAGCACGTACATTTGTGGTCAATGGCCATCGGCTCAAGCTGTACAACAAACCTATCAACAAGGCAGATTTCAATAGATTTCACAACAACCGAAAATGCAAGTGCTGAATAAACACATCAGTGTTTATCCTTCACCTGATCCTTATCTGATCTGATATAGCAAGCAAATAAAACAAAATGAGAAAAAGAGAACAAAAAAATCGAAAAAAAAACAAACAAATATATATATAAAAAAGGAAGTTTAGTTGTGAAAACCAGGTCACTGGCACAATATAAACTTGAATTTTTCATGGAAAACCAGGTTCGCTTGGCCATTGAAAATTCACCAAAATATTTTTTTAAATTTCATGTCTTTTACAAAGCTTTATTTTCCATAATCAACTTTTGTTTGACTTGAGGACAAGTCAAAAGGTAGGCATGTGAGGGGGATAAGCATTTTCATGCTTCTTTGGAACCCTCCAAGTATTTTCCATAAGCAGAAGGGACCTGATTCCAGCAATACAAGTGATTTTTAAATAATGCAGAGGGACCTGACTTCCAGTAAGGCACAAGAAATCTACAGAAGGACCTGACTTTCAAGTAAAGCTGAAGGAATCTGAGATGGCAGACATAAGACATCAGAAGGACAGAAATGAATCAAAAATAAAAAGCAAACCAGTTACATCAGGAAGCAAGCTCATCATACAGGGATATCAAGCAAAGTCTGTAAGAATTTTTAGTTTTTATGTTTTAAAAGTTTCAGAATTCTTTGTTTCTAAGTGATGACATATTTATCAACCATTGTAAGATTGACTGCCTATTTTTCATCATCCTCACAGTCTCTGCCAGCTGCCTATTTTTCATCATCCTCACAGTCTTTGCCAGCTGCCTATTCTTCATCATCCTCACAGTCTCTGCCAGCTGCCTATTCTTCATCATCCTCATAGTCTCTGCCAGCATTCCATTTACTTTCCATTTCCCACCCTAGGGGTTAAGATGGTTGTCAAGATCAAACCCAAGAGAAAATTTTTATGGCCAAAATACATACTGCATTCTACAGGATACATACTACATTCTATAGGATATATACTGCATTCTATAGGTAGGGTCTTCTTTTTAACAGAAAATTAGGCAGTGTCTCATTCTCAGTAGAAAATGAAATGTTTTTAAAGCAATAGACTGGGAAATACAATTTTTTTTATATGCATTAGTGCACCAGGCATTAATTAAACATATAGAATTTGAGGAAAAATGGTCATGTATATCTTCAGCGTATCTTAAAAAGGAAAAGGAGTTTATTTTAAAAGAAAAAAACCTATGTTACAGCTTGTGCATTAAAAACGTTGGGTATACAAAGGAACTAAAATGTATATTACAGCTTGTGCATTAAAATGTTGGGTATACAAAGGAACTAAAATGTATATTACAGCTTGTGCATTAAAACATTGGGCATACAAAGGAATTAAAGTGTATTATATAAATCAAAAACTTACTTTTAATTACTTTCCTGAGCAAATGATCAAATGGAAAGTGACATGTCATGAAATGATGAAAGAAAAACGTGGTTATATGCCCCACGACAGCATATAAATATGCTTGAATTCTGCATTATGAATTGGTGAAATTGGAGACCACGACTTGGTCATTTTTCCTGGGACTGAATTCAATTGTTCTTCTCTGCAAAATTGACTACTGTGGGAGATAATTGACAGTGAAAAGGAAGCTGTGAATTACAGGAAGTGTGCAGATACCCTTTGCTGTAGAAATCACACAGGAGGAAGTGAAAACTGTCAGTAAGAAAAAAATTGTGGAGTAGAAGAAGGACGCAGGAACACCATTAGCTATGGAAATTGTGCAGGAAGTGTGCAAACACCATTCACTGTAGAAATTGCACAGGAAGAAGTGAAGACAGAGGAGGTAAAACTTAAACCCTTTTTCTTTGCTGAAGACTTTGGCAAAACCAACAGAAATTTTACATTTTCAGAGATAGGAAAACAAAGGCAGAGTTAAAGATTGAAAGGTTGAAGTTTCCTGTTTCCTATTAAAATTCAAAATGTCATCTAGACTAGAACCATCGAAGTTCAATTCCACTGATATTCATGAGAGTTGTATGGAGATTTTTGAAAATAAGCAGTGGGTAACTTTCTTTGAAAAATTTGATGGGCATAATGAGCAGGCTAGTCTAGCTTTTGCTGAAACCTTTGATGGAGAAGGAGTTATAGTAGGAAATTTGCATTTTAGACTGTCAAAAGACATCTTAGCTCAAATTACTGGCTTGCCACAACAAGGAGAAAGATTTTTTAAGACTAAACAGTTCAAAGAAAAATCATGGATACCCTTTTTGTGCAGATCAAGAGTAGGGTCAGTAAACTAGAAGAAAGGGATACCACGAAGCTGGCTCATTCATCCCTAGGATGAAATAGTTTATGTTATCCAAAAATTTATTACTTGTGAGGGCAGGTTCAGCATTGTTTATCTTTACCACATCAAGCTGTTGCAGCATTTAAAAGGTGAATGTGAGATCAATATGCCCTATTTCCTGTTACAGAGTTTAACTAAGATGGCTAAGGCTGTCCAAAGGCATCCAAAAGACAAAATGGCAAGCCTTTTTCACTATGGACTTATTAAAATTATCATCTAGCATGAGTTACAAAGGCAAAATTTGACATGGTCAGGATTTCTAGTTCACAATCAGTTTGAAGAGCAGGAAGAATTGCTTGAAGAAGGTTTCAAAGAAGATGAATTGTTGATGATCACATACCCTGAGGCAACAAGCTCAAAACCGCCAAAGGGGAAGAAGAAAAAGAAAGAGGTATTGCTGATTACTGATGATGAAGACAACTCAAAGGCAGCAAGTTCAAAACAGCCTCAGAGAAGGATACAAACTAGAAGTGTGAAGAGAAAAGAAAAACAGTATAAAAAACAAGATCATATCTTCACCACCTACCAGAGAAAGCCAAGAATGTATAAGCAAGCTCAAAGCCAGTCAGCATTAGAAGACGAGGAACATATACAAACCTTGGGGAGTCAAAAAGAAGATCCAGCAACTGAAGTAGGGCAAGATATCTAAGACACTGATGAAGTGATCAAGCAAACAAAAAGAATTAATCTCTTTTTGGATCAGCAAGAGAAAGGAAAAGAAAAGCAGTCAAGACAGGAATTACCCAAAGGTTCAGCTTCTCTTTTCTCATAGCAGAAAGCTATTGAAGAGGAAAAAGAAGATTCAGCACAAGAGCATGAAGAATTGGGGATGGATACCAATTTTGGGCAGCTTCCAATAAAAATGAAGAAAAAGAAGGCTTCTAAAAACAATAAAGAGATTAAGAGATTGAAAATTGAAATAAAGGAACTTGAGCAAAAGAATGATAAGTTAAGAGAAGTCAACAGGAAGCTGAAGGTTCAGAGAACACACATCTCTAAATGTGCATACAGATGGTATAAGCAAAATAAGGTTTATAAGGCTAAGTATGAGAGACTGAAGGTCCTCTATGCATCTCAGGCTTCAACAGATGCATCATCACAGACAGAAGACTAAAGGCAAAATGATCAGCAGCAAAATTTTGGTTTTGAATAGGGTCAAATATTTTTGGGATGAGGACATGCAGCAGTTTCCTCTTGGGGGAGATGTTGGGCACCATTTTGACTCTTTTTGCCACCTAGATATCTTCCATTTCCCTTCATAAAAGCTTCATATTGATTAGTAAAGCTTTAAAGTTCACCCATAAACTTTGGTTAAGAGGTATAAATGTCATTGCTTTCTAATAAATTGAGTTTTGAGATTTTTAAAGCATTTTAACTAAGATTTTTATTCAGATTACAGGATGTCCTAACTTCCCGTAATATCTCCAAGATTGAGCATTTGCAGGCCAGCTATGCGTGAACTGGAAGATGGAGAAAAGATCCTCAGTGTCCAAGGATGGATGAACTTCCAACGGATAGGTGATGTGGCTCTCACAGGTGTCAAGTCAACCACAGTCAAAGGCGACCACCTGTGCTACTACTCAGCACAAAAGAAGGGCAGTTTCGATTTTGTTGGGTCTCACGGATCTGATAGAGGATCTCGATGTCTATGTTCATTAATTAGTTTCCAGGAATATAGCATTTCTAGTTTTCTTTCAAATTTGTATAAGTACTTCACAAAACAATGAAGAAATCATCACGATTTGGGAGAAACGTATATTGTTTCTGAACTGCGTGGTTTCATTCCTGTGTAATCGATTTGATGGTGAATACATTCAAAGTTTAAGTTTTGTAATTCTTCAACTGTGTGTGTGAACGAGGCATTGGAGGGCCCCCATTGTTGAGTTTGCACATTCTTTCATTGCCGGTGAATGCGATTTGGATTATTGCAGCGATTTGGATTGATGCAAATGGTTTAAATCGTGTCAGTGGTATGTTTAATTTCTGTAGGATTCAATTTTGTCATTTTAGAACAAGTTAAATTAGTTTCCAATCAGTTTTATAAAATGCCCTGTTATCTCATTGGTTGAATATTGAAGGAATAGCTTAGACCATGATTCCATTGTACTGTACATCACTTACATTTTCATGAGCTTTGTCATTTTATTGGTTAGATATTAAAGGAACGGTTCAGACTATGATCTTATTATGCTGTACATTGCTGCTAATTTAATGATGAAGTGTTAAGAACAAATATACATCATGAATGCTTTCCTGTAAGGGAAATTGTTGACTGGTTGTTTTATTCAGTGCTGGGATATTAGGCAGAGCCTCGTAGTCTATATCTTAGGATTAGAGTTGTTGTTTACTTGTTTTTATTATCTCAGTTCTTTCACAAATAGATTGTTTTCATACATAGATTGCTGTGTAATTGAAAAGAAACAAATGAAGTTGTCCATGTAAAAGGATTTTTGTATCTTTAAGTCACAGTATTTTTAATCTGTCAGTAGGTTTATTTCACGGATAACTAGGTTACCAAACAAGTCTAGCTCTGAGTCCTAAAACTTGGATATGCCTCTAAGATTACCAACCCGGATTGATATTAATTTAAGGTTTGATTTGCATCAGTAGATCAGATCCCAAAAAGGATCATAAAACTAGACCTATCTATATGGACAAATATTCACACACACACACGCACACATATATATTGTCGGTTTTATTTACATGTGTTTTGTAATGTATCTGTTGTATATTTTTATGCAAAATGTGTTAAGTTCCAGTCCAACATATAATTAGCATATGCATCAGTTAATGAATTTTGATTTCTTGGAATATGATTGAATGTAATAAGCTCAAAATTTCTTTCCAATAACCTAACTTACATAAACTGACATACTAAAATAGGGTTATGCACCTGATAAGCTTGAATGAGCTAGGAAACCACCAGTTGAGAGTCAAGTCTAACTTCTAGCTGGGCGATGCCACATGACAAAGAATCCCATAAAAGCTCAATGAAATCCCTGTATTCGGCCACATTATTGGTAGCAGGGCCTAGGTAAGCACCTCCAGAGGAAACTAGATGTCCTAAGGGTTAGTAATGATCCATGCGGATGAAGCCATATTACAAGTGTGGTGACTAGCACCATCTACGAAACCTACGAACCACTCGGAAGGAATCTGTAACAACCAACAGATGGTATAATAACACAAAGCCATGAATTATTGTCAATAAAATACATACAATAAAAGTACAGGAAAAAGCGCTCAACCTAAGCATAGTACTTTTTCAAGTAGAGCCCATTTCTAGGCTTGGGCAGCTTATTCCCCTCGAAATATGTTAATTCATATGCACCTTTATTCAAAACTTTTGAAATGAAATAAGGTCCTAACCACATAGACTTGAATTTTCCTGCCCCCAGGGGTTCTTTGTCTTAATCCCAAAGCAAGACAAGCTCCCCTTTAGAAAAAATCCGAGGTTTGACCAATTTATCGTATTGATTTTTGACCCTATTTTTATGAGCCTCATTTTTCATCAGCGCATATCTACGCTACTCATCTATATGTTCTAAGTGTAACAAACGTTCTTCCAGCTCAGTCGTATCAGGTAACACATGAATAGCAATATTTAATGACGAGATTTCACATTCAACTAGGGTTACTGCTTCCACTCCATGAACGATTTGGAAAGGAGAGAACATGTTGCAGCTACAACTTTTTTTCCAAATTTTTGAAAAAATTTGGACCTTCCTTTTGATTTTATCTTTAGAAAAAATCCGAGGTTTGACCAATTTATCGTATTGATTTTTGACCCTATTTTTATGAGCCTCGTTTTTCATCAGCGCATCTCTATGCTACTCATCTAGATGTTCTAAGTGTAACAAACGTTCTTCCAGCTCAGTCGTATCAGGTAACACATGAATAGCAATATTTAAGGACGAGATTTCACATTCAACTGGGGTTACTGCTTCCACTCCATGAATGAGTTGGAAAGGAGAGAACCTGTTGCAGCTGCAACTTTTTTTCCAAATTTTTGAAAAATTTTGGACCTTCCTTTTGATTTTATCTTTCCTGGATTTATTTGGTTTCCTGAACTCTGTTTTTTCCCTCTGCTACAAATTTGGATTTTCTTGAGTTTGAATTGAGGTCAATTGTTTCCGTCGTTTCGGAGGTTGGATGATCTAAATCTGCTGTTGTCTAGCCAATGCATAAGAACTGTGGAGTTTTGTTTGATTGTTTGGAGCTTAGGTTCTGATTTTTGGTGATTTTGATCACTGTTGGAGGGAGAATGATGAGTTGACTATTTGTTTCCGATGTGTCGGAGGTTGAGTGAATTAATATTTCTGTCACCCAGCTGAAAAGCCTCTCGATTTATTTGAGTACTTAATGTTTTGATTTTTTTGATGATCGCTGTCAAAAGTCAGTTGAACAACGAATCGAGGCATTAGTTCCCTATGCCGCCGATGGACAGTCTTGTTTTTGCCGATGCGCTTTAAGTGGTCTTTTTGGTTTTATTGTTTAATTTCTTTCTGACTTTATCGCTATCGAAAATCCATTGATGTGTGAATTGGGGCAGTAGTTCTCTACACAACCATCGTTGCGAAAGGTAAATAGAGAACGTGCTGATAGATAGTCCTTAGAACCTCTGATCGCCGAAGTTTTTAGTTGGTTACAGAACCCATAGTTAGTTTTCCTTCCGTCGTTGCGACTTTCTAGTACACTATCCCGTTGATGCATTAGTCCTTCCTCTCGTCGATGCCGACCTTTAGTCCTTAGTTCTTTCGATCGCTGATGTTTTCTATTGATGCGGAACCCTTAGTCCATATGACTCCAGCCGTTGCGGCTCCTTAGTGAACTAACCATCTGACATATAGTTGTTCCGTTTGCCGATGGTTAGTTTTGATTTTTGTCGATGCCTGGTTTTATTGAACAAACCTTTTAATTTGTGATGTTTTGTTTTCACTATCAGAGTGGTGTTGATGATTGATCGGAGGACTAGTCCTTTGTGTTGCTGACACGGCGGTAGCGTTATTCTTTAACTCACCGATCCGTAGTCCTCCGAGCCTCCGATCGTCGATGTTTTGAGTTGGTTCGGAAGCCATAGTCAGTCTGTTTTCCGCCATTGCGGCGGCGTAGTGAACTAACCTGTCGATTCATTAGTGGTTTCGATCTCCGACACTTAACTATAGGAGGTTTTTAGTCGTTGGCATCACCAACACTGTGGAGATGTTAAAGATTATAGCCCTGACACTTAGCGTTAAAGGTCTTCGACGCCGATTGACTTAATAGTCTCGCGAGACCCGTAGTCTGTTCACTGTCCGTTGTTGTGGCTATGAATAGGACTATTATTCCGTAGTCTTTAGTTTCTCCAATTGCCGATGATTTTCTATTGTCGTGGAAGCCATAGTCAGTTCGTCTCCCGCCGTTGCAGCGGTGTAGTGAACTAACCTACCGATATATAGTGCTTCCACCCGTCGATGTGAGTTTCGTACCCGATGCTTAGTGTTCAAAATTGCCGATAGGGTTTTCCCGCTATTTTCATGGGCGATGGAGGTTTCTGTTTTGGTCAAGTTAGGGATTTCATGATGAGAACATAGTACAGGGCCTCACATTCGATGATTAGTTTTATTAATAGTGTGTTTATGTTTTATTGAAAAAGCTAGATGATCTTGAATGCAGTCTGGATTAATGATGAGTTTTTCGTTTTAACTGCAGACGGACTTAGAGGATTTTTTAGACCTAGTTTGATGATTGCTGCTGCAAAGAAGACATATATAAAAGACAAGGAAGAAGGGAGTTGACTAAGGAAAGGAAAAGTAAGAAGCATAGATGTTGCTCAAAAAATAAGAAAGTGAAGGTCTGAGATCAACAGGATGTCAAAAAGACCAACGTATTACTGAACAGAATCGATAGTAGCAGAGGCCCAGGCTTGGAAAAAGTTCATCAGTTACCAAGCTGGTCCCTTTTATAAAGTGCTCTTAAATCTTAATCTTAAATGTAACGTATTGTATAAATAATGAGCACTCACTAAAAGGCAAAATTGTGGGATTAAACGATTGGGGGAGCCCAAAGGTCACCAGGGGGGCAGCCCAAAAGTTTTGTTGTTTTGTATAAATATAGGAGAGTTAGAGGTCGATTGGGACTTTTTCCCATATAGATTTGTGAGATTATGTTGTAAGAAGAACTATGTCCTTTTTCAATAAGAATTACAAGTTTCCTGTTGGAGAAAGCTTGGTGGAAGATTTCAAATGTTGTGCTATGGATTTGTTGAATGTGAACTATTTAGTTTTCAGCTTGTGTCCATTAACTGTAAGATCATTCTAACTCTTTGAACCTATGTTCTTGTTATGAAAGCGCTCTAGTTTATTCCATGAAATTTCCACAGTGAGTAATGAAGGCTTTTCATAAACAATGAGCTATCTTCTTGTTCATATATCTATTAATGTTCATTTGTTTTGAAATAAGTAACAACTATCTGTGATTTTTCTTAATGCATGTGCAGAAATACATTACTCATTTTCTCGATATTATTCCACCGGTAACAGTTCTGAGAGTAGTTTGTTTCCCAATCCAATTCTTGAAGAGAAGGGTAAAGAGTTTTTGTATCCTGTCGATAATGAAGTAGTTGATGATTTGAGAAGAATTACTAGGGCTTATGAGAAGAAGATTGGAGGATTACCAATTATTCCTGTCTTACCTAGCAGAGAATATCGGAAGAAAGACCGCCCTATATTGAAATACGCAGTGTTGGTTGAAGATTTTGAAGAATTAGTAGAAACAGCCTTACAGGAAGTTGATCAACCTCTGAATCAGGAACTGATACACCTTACTGTTCGCCTATTCATACCCCTGTTCATTCATTACCTCACTCTCCACTTAAAATCATGGCAAATGTAAATGCAAATCAGCCACCCAACCCACCAAATCCACCATCTGCTTGGAGGGTTAGTTCACCATTAAACCTAACACCTCCTTTGCATGAATTACCTCGGGCTTTTGAGAAAATGTTGCCTAAGTTTGACCCAAATGAAAATATTTTAGTAGATGATCATTTTCAACGCTTTCTCTTGGCTATAGAAGGACTACGGGCTGGAGAACATGAAGATGTATTCTGTATATTGTTTCCCCATACCCTGAAAGGAGCAACAACCTCATGGTATTTTTCTCTGCCTGCAAATTCAATCATAGATTGGGACACATTTGAAAGAATATTTAGAAGCAAATATGCAATCCAAAAAACTCATGCAGCTCTGATGAAAGGTTTATGCACTTTAAAGAAAGAAAGAAAAGAAAAAGTGCATAGTTTCACTCAAAGGTTTGCTGCTTATCTTAAAAAAAATTCTGCAATTGATAAACCATCTAATAAAGTTTTGATTGAATACTATAATTCAGCTCTAGGGGCTGAATTGGCCATGTTTTCCAAGATGTCAGTCAAGCCTACATTGTCAGAAACTTATGAAGAAGCTGAGAGAGTAGAAGTTGAAAAAGAGAGCATAGAAGATTATCCTGAGCAGTTGGGAGAATTTTTTTTTGGCAAGAAAGCATTGTTACTGACTAAGCCTAAGGATGAGCAATCACATGACTTTGAAGGAATGTTGAAAATGATGCAGAAGCTATCTAACAGAGTGATAGATTTGGAAAAAGAAAAGGAGGCTCATAAAGCATACAAGCCTTACTATAAAGAGAGAGAAGACAACAATAAATATAAACCCCCTCCACACAGTCCTGCATCAATGAATTTAACTGAGGTAGGTATGGATAATTTTTGCACCTTTCATCAGCAGCCCCATTCTGAGAAAAATTGTCCCCAACGGATAAATTCAATGACATTAGTAATGAATCAGCTATTGGACTCCAAACTAACATAAGCTGATAATCAACCCATTGAAAAACAAGAAGAGGATGCTTTAGTTTTATGGGACTGTGTCTCACTTTTTGATACAAAAGAGGAAGGTTCACTGAAATAGGAAGAAACATCAGAAACAAATGTGACAACAAGAAGTCAAGGTTTGTTAAATAAAGACAATTCAATACTTCTTAAAATTAAGAGACTTCAAGAGAATATGAAGAAAATACAGAAGAACAACACATATGATAAACTACCTGAATTTACCATTACCAGTCAAGATCTGAAACAAGTCAACATGCATGTTAATCCTATTGAAGACAAAGTGGATAATGTCGAGGAAAGTCTCAAAGCACCTGCGATGGGGTACAATATTGTGGAGGACATTAAAAGGGCTAAGGGAAATATTTCGTTATTTAAAATGTGTAATGTACCTAAATATAAAGAAAATTTGTTAAAAGTGCTTGAAGTACCAGAGGAAGAGCTTCCCACTAACAACCAACCTGTAGAAGAAATTGTTGAAGCAAGTGTGGGAGGTAAGGCTAGGTTTAAAACACCACCATTCCTCTTGAATTTTGAAATTTTAAATCATAATGTGCACAATTTTTTAGTAGACTCAGGGTCTGCAGTCAATGTTATGCCACTTTCAGTCTACAAGAAGATCAATGGACAACCTAAACCAACTACTTGGCAGGTTACTCAGCTAGACAGGACCAATGTGAAAGTAGTCGGGGAAATGGAAGATGTTTTGATTTGCTTATCTGCAAATGAAAATATTTGTCAGTACATTGATATTGTAGTAGCAGACATACCTGATGTTTATGGACTTGTTTTGAATTGAGACTGGTCAGCAAAGCTAAATGGGTACTTCGCATCAGATTGGTCACATCTATGGTTTCCTTATAAGGGAAGTCCAAATCAAATAAAAGTATTAATAGAGCCCCACATGAAGCACAATGTTACTCAGTTGTAGGGTAAGAATGAACCAGTGAATTCTATATTGGTAAACTACTTCATTGAACTAGAACCTGGAAACTACCAAGCGGAAGAAGCTAGCAGTACACCAGACACCCAACCCGATCTCCTTCAATTTTCATGGGATGATGAGATTGACTATAAAATAGTAGATTTAGTTTCAGACGTAGTTTTTATTTCAAATTTATTAGAGCTAGATAATGGGTAGGCCTTTTTCAATTTGTAGTCAAGCCTAGCCCCTCAACTTACACGTTGCCATATTTACAGGGGTGGGCAGAGAACTGACCAATTAGTGGCTTAGTTCTCAAACATTATTTTTCTTGGTTTTTATTTCTTGATTATCTTGTACATAAATAAACTGATTTGGTTGTTTATTTTTTATTTATTTAATTTCTGTTTGTTTTAGTTAGATTTTGATTGATTTCAATAAAAGAAGCAAACTTTTGGTTGCAGGGAGAGCATCAGAATTCTGGTTAACAAAAATCCTCGATTATAAGACTGTGTATTATTGATTTATCTCAAAGAATTCTTCTAGTTTAGTAGTTTTCCTAAATGGCTATGAACACATTAAAGTCCTACTTAATCCTTGTAAAATAACTCAGCATCAAAAGGTCTAGAATACTATTTCAAGGCTCCATCCATATCACATTTAAAAATGTCTTAGGGGGTGACAACAAAAGACCCATGGAAATGAAGCAGGGTAAATAGTATATTATATATAAATGATCCCATGCCAAGAATTGAAAGTCAAAAGGAAAATAAGAGTAAAAAATCTCCTAAGAAAGCAATATGTA
Organism: Pseudotsuga menziesii; assembly: GCA_001517045.1. Classification (NCBI taxonomy): domain Eukaryota; kingdom Viridiplantae; phylum Streptophyta; class Pinopsida; order Pinales; family Pinaceae; genus Pseudotsuga; species Pseudotsuga menziesii. Next base: position 136,577 of record LPNX010434610.1, read on the forward strand.
TCAAAACGAAGTACTAAACCATATGAGTACAAATTTGCCAAAGTTCTTCTCCGTCCGTGAGATGAAAATTAAATACATCTCTCACACAAAAGGACACTATGGATAGAGGAGCCTGAATAAAAATTTAGAAAGAAAGGCATGCAGGAGGACTCAAAAAGGACAAAAAAGGTCCAAAAGCAGAAAAGTGCAAAATGGCATGGGAATGAGGAACAAATGAATATTTATGTTTACCATATGTTACAATCCTGTGGTGTCCAAGCTGGGAGCTACCCGAAGACAGAGGTAAAAAATGAAATTCATATTCCTGGCCTCAAAAGAGTTATCTAGACTTTTAAATATTGGTTCCCATTATCCCTAAATTAGACTATCATCAATGATTAAAAGTACATACATTTTCCATTTGAGAAATGTAGACATCTAGAAGAATTCAACATGTTGTTTTTATTGTCAAATAGTCTGTTACTTAAGGAAGAAATTGTCTAGAAAACTGGGTTCACCAGATAGTCGCCAATTGTTGCTGTTGCAAATTTTTTCCCAAATTTTTGAAAAATTTTGGACCCTCCTTGTGATTTTATCTTACCTAGATTTATTTTGTTTCCTGAACTTTATTTTTTCCCTTTGCTACAAATTTGGATTTTCTTGAGTTTGAATTGAGGTCAATTGTTTCCGTTGTTTCGGAGGTTGGATGATCTAAATCTGCTGTTGTCTAGCCAATGCATAAGAATTGTGGAGTTTTGTTTGATTGTTTGGAGCTTAAGGTTTGATTTTTGGTGATTTTGATCACTGTTGGAGGGCGAATGATGAGTTGACTGTTTGTTTCCTCTGTGTTGGAGGTTGAGTGAATTAATATTTCTGTCGCCCAGCTGAAAAGCCTCTCGGTTTATTTGAGTACTTAATGTTTTGATTTTTACGATGATTGCTGTCAAAAGTCAGTTGAACAACAAATTGGGGCATTAGTTCTCTATGCCACCGATGGACAGTCTTGTTTCCACTGATGTGCTTTAAGTGGTCTTTTTGGTTTTATTGTTTAGTTTCTTTCTGACTTTATCGCTATCGAAAACCATTGATGTGTGCATCGGGGCAGTATTTCTCTACACAGCCGCCATTGTGGAAGGTAAATAGAGAACATGCCGATAGATAGTCATTAGAACCTCTGATCACCGAAGTTTTCAGTTGGTTGTGAAACCCATAATTAGTTTTCCTTCCACCATTGCAGCTTTCTAGTACACTATCCCGCCGATGCATTAGTCCTTCCTCTCACCGATGCCGACCTTTAGTCCTTAGTTCTTTTGATTGCCGATGTTTTCTATTGCTGCAGAACCCTTAGTCCATATGACTCCCACCATTGTGGCTCCTTAGTGAATTAACCATCCGACATATAGTTGTTCTGTTCGCCGATGGTTAGTTTTGATTTTCGTCGATGCCTGGTTTTATTAATCAAACCTTTTACTTTGTGATGCTTTGTTTTCACTATCAGAGCAGTGTTGATGATTGATCAGAGGACTAGTCCTTTGTGTTTCCTACACAGTGGCAGCGTTAATCTTTAACTCACCGATCCATAGTCCTTCGAGCCTCCGATCGCTGATGTTTTTAGTTGGTCCAGAAGACATAGTCAGTTTGTTTTCCTCCGTTGCAGCGGCGTAGTGAACTAACCTGCCGATTCATTAGTGGTTCCGATCTCTGATGCTTAACTATAGATGGTTTTTAGTTGTTGGAATCGCTAACACTATGGATATGTTAAATATTATAGCCCCAACACTTAGTGTTAAAGGTCTTCGATGTCGATTGACTTAATAGTCTCGCGGGACCCGTAGTCTATTCGCTATCCGTCGTTGTGGCTATGAATAGGACTATTCTTCTGTAGTATTTAGTTGCTCTGATCATCGACGATTTTCTATTTTCACGAAAGCCATAGTCAGTCTGTCCCCTGCTGTTGCGGTGGCGTAGAGAACTAACTTGCCGATATATAGTGCTTCCTCCCACCGATGTGAGTTTCCCGCCCGATGCTTAGTGTTCAAAACTGTCGATAGGGTTTTCTCGCTGTTTTCATGGGCGACGAAGGTTTCTGTTTTGGTCAAGTTAGGGATTTCGCGATGAGAAAACAGTACAGGGCCTCACATTTGATGATTATTTTTATTGATAGTGTGTTTATGTTTTATCAAAAAAGCTAGATGATCTTGAATGCAGTTCGGATTAATGATGAGTTTTTCGTTTTAACTGCAGAGGGACTTAGAGGATTTTTTAGACCCAATTTGATGATTGCTGCTGCAAAGAAGACATATATAAAAGACAAAACAAAAGGGATTTGACTGAGGAAAGGAAAAGTAAGAAGTAGAGATGTTGCTCAAAAAGAAGAAAGTGAAGGTCTGAGATCAACAAGATCTCAAAAAAACCAACGGATTACTTAACAGAATCGATAGCAGCAGAGGCCCAGGCTTGGGAAAATTTCATCAGTTACCAGGCTGGTCCCTTTTTATAAAGTGCTCTTAAATCTTAATATGAAATGTAACGTATTGTATAAATCATGAGCACTCACTAAAAGACAAAATTGTGGGATTAAACGGTTGGGGGAGCACAAAGGTCACCAGCGGGGAAGCCCAAAAGTTTTGTTGTTTTGTATAAATATAGGAGAGCTAGATGTCGATTGGGACTTTTTCTTAGATATATTTGTGAGATTATGTTGTAAGAAGAACTATTTCCTTTTGCAATAAGAATTACAAGTTTCCTGTTGGAGAAAGCTTGGTGGAAGATTTCAAATGCTGTGCTATGGATTTGTTGAATGTGAACTATTTCGTTTTCAGCATGTGTCCATTAACTGTGAGATCGTTCTAACTCTTTGAACCTATGTTCTTGTTATTAATGATCTCTAGTTTATTCCATGAAATTTCCACTGTGAGTAATGAAGGCTTTTCATAAACAATGAGCTATCTTGTTGTTCATATATCTATTAATGTTCATGTGTTTTGAAATAAGTAACAGTTATCTGTGATTTTTATTAATGCATGTGAAGAAATACATTACTCATTGACAAATGATAATCTTGCTCCCTAGGGATACCGAATCGTGCAATAATTTGGTTGAAAACAAAGAAAGCTGTAGTTTCCCTGTTACCTTTATAGGTGGGCATTGCCTCTTCCCACTTCGTGAAATAATCTACAACGATAATGATATGTTTGTGCCCCCCAAATGAGACTGGGTTGCATGTCACATAATATATCCCCCACTTCATGAAGGGTTCCACTGAGATGACGGCAAATAACGGAGCAGGATGCGAAAGCATCTTTCTGGTGTAAAGCTAACAAGGATGACAGTGCTTCACAACTTCCACACAATCTTTAAAGATCATGGGCCAGAAATAACCGACACGTAATATCTTCTGGGTCATTGCCAACCCAGATAAATGACCCCCACACGCTCCACTATGGGTATCAGTTAGGACAATCTCTGCTTCTTTGTGGGTAAGACATAGACACAAAATAGAATCTACTGCCCTACGATATAAAGTATCTCCAATAATGAGGTATTTTTTGGCATGTACACGTAGTTTGCACCATTCTTCCCACGAGAAGGCTGCAGGGTACTTCAAAGTCTGGATATAGACAAGTATATCTTCCTACCAAGGGTCAGAGGTGGAAATCAAAAAAATATGCTCATCTAGGAACGAGTCTTCTTCAATGGCTACATCTTCCTCTATCAAAAATTTTGCAATGAGCTCAACAAAAACTAAGGATTTCTTGGATTTGGCAGATTGGAAATCTAAGTCAAAATCTTAAAGAATGACTATCCATTTATTGAATTTTTACTCCAACTATCCATCAGGACAAAACACATTGGAAGGGATTAACATCCGCCACTACCATCGTGGTCATCAATAAGATGTAATGACGCAACCTCTGAACAGCATATACAACTTCCAAGACCAACTTCTTGACGTGGGAATACCTAATTTCAGGGCCATCTAAAGCACGACTAAGATAGTAGACGGCATGATCTTGGAGCTTATCATCCTCCTGGACTAGTACTACCCCTATGGTCAACTCAGATGCATCCAGATACAATATAAAATCATGAGAGTAATATGGCAAGTGCAGTAATGGTGCCGACAACAAAGCTTTCTTTAATGCCTCAAATGCAAGTTGTGTGATTTCATCCCATACAAATGGGATGTCCTACTTCAATAGGTGCATGAAACCTTTAGTAATCTTGGTATAATTTACAATAAAACGTCGAAGGAAGTTGGGCTTCCCTTGCAGGATTTGAAGCTGCCTGATAGAATGGGGAGGAGGCAGATTTACTATGGCCTCAACTTTCAAAGGATCCACCTAAATACCTTTGTTGGAAACAATGAATCTGAGAAGTCTCCCTAACTTGACACAAAAAATGCACTTGTGGGGATTCAAGTGAATTTTGTAGTATCTGCATCGTTCAAAAACCAAACGCAAGTGATCTGGGTGATCGATCCTCTTACAAGAATGTGCTGGCAGATCATCAAGGTAGGGTTCAACAATGGCTTTAATGTCATAAAAGGAAAAATTCATTGCCCGCTGAAAGGTAGCCCCTGCATTTTTCAATCCAAAGGGCATTTTCTTGTATGTGAATGTACCCCAAGGACATATGAAAATTGTTTTATGTTGGTCTTTCGGTTTAATTTAAATATTATTATACCTGGAGAAACCATCCATAAACGAAAAGACTTCACTCCCCGCATAGGAATCAATGATTTGATCTATGAATGGTGTGGGATAGTTATCCTTAGGACAAGATTTATTTATATCCTGAAAGTTAGTACAAACGCGTATAGTCCCTTGCTTTTTGTCAACAGGAACTTGCTTGGATACCCATTCTGTCAAAGCTATCGAGTAAATGAAACCAACTTTTAGTAGTTTTTCAACTTCAGCCTTAACAACTGCCTCTTTACGCGGATTGACAGGTCTCAACTTTTGTCAAATGGGCCTCGCATCAGGGTAAGTTCGGATTTCATGCTCGACTATTGATGGATCAATGCCTGGCATCTCCTCATATGACCAGGAAAATACGTAGTGGAATTCCTTAAACAAGGATGTATAGATCGCAATCTCCTCCGGAGAGTAGTTTGCACCGATGTGTACATTTTCCAAAACATTTGGGTTTGTAGAGATGTTGATAGGGATGGTAGCAGAAATATTTTCCATATTCCCCTTAGCAAATATTCCTTCCTTTGGTAAGGGATTAATAGGTGTATCCACATCACCTGCCAGTCTCATATGGAACTCCTGGTTCTCAAGTCTGCTTAACTTTGGAAGAAAATAGGATCAATGGTGAAGATCTTCGTAGATCTTATCTCGCCCGCACATAGCTTCCAAAATGGCTTCATCAAAAGGAAAAACCATATCTAAGCAGTCTCTAGAAAGCAAAGAGTTTTCTGCCCAAGAAAGCATATAGGTTTCTTTCGGCTCCTCTGAGATTGTGAGAGGGACTGGAATGGGATCAACAGTGGTATGAATGATAGCTTGATAAGCTACTTCCGCTGTTGATAAGGGCACTTTAGGTTCATGGCGGGAAGGAATAATACAAGGATTTGTTCTATCAACAACCGTTGCTATATACTTCCCTACACTAGTATAACCTATATAATTAATCAGATCTGGAATATCGAATGTACCCATCAATGATGCATACATTCCAGCCCCTAAGCTCTTTGAAGCAGGCTTAACTTAATCAACCAATGGTACGGTGGACTCATTAGTTTCCATGCGGCCCTTTCAAGTAAAACTGAGTTGGTCTACTATAACCAACTTCCCTTCATGTGGAAACACTACAACCCTTAATACGATTGATGCAATAGCAGACATGTCTTAAGTCCAACTTCTCCCCAATAGCAAGTTATAATCCAAAGGTGCACCAATCACCTCTACCTCAACAGACACTACTTTCCCTGCCAACTTAATTTCGAAAGCCAGTAGGATACCATGTGGACGAAATGACCTTCCATCGAAAGCAGTAAGTAGGGTGTTCGATGGAACTAGCTCTAGAGATCCAAGATCTTTCTAGCAAGACAGGGACATGACACAAATATTTTCATTAGGAGATTCCTGTAGTAGCTTTGTTATTCTTGTTTTTGTCATTGTCATTGGGAGAAGATTACGAGGAGATGGAAATGATCTAAGGAAAACAAAAAGAGATTTTTGTCCAAAACAGATTCATTCACAAAAACCTCTGTCATTTTTGCAACAGTTGTTATCATTTGAGAGATTCGAATTCATCTTTGTGGCCTATTTTTAGGGTTTGAATTATTTAATAATTTCCTGTTTTAGTCACAACTTTTTAGCACATATTCCGATCAATTGAAGATGCATTTTGAAAACCCAAGAGAGGGTTTTTTTTAACACAAGATAATTTAAAAAAACCTCTCTCAGTTTTTTCACAGGTGTCCCGGATCGAGATATAAGAAGGCGTCTTTGAGACCCAAATTTTCAGAAATTCGCCAAATTTCCCCAAATCCGATTTGCTATTTTTGGGTTAATTATCTTTAAATATTTTGAGTTATAATGTAACTAATTGATGTGAGTGTTTCAAATTTCAACCTAGAAGGTAGTTATGGAACTACTTTACTTTTGTAATGATAAAAGGAAGACAAACATACAGTTTTGGGGTGGGATTTTTCACTCAAGGAGAGGATTTTAGAGCTTTGATTTCTCAAGCTAGCACTTATAACTCTTATGTAAGTGGATGACTGTTATTGATTACTTATCAAATGATAAGCCCTTTTACCTTTCATGCTTTTTCATTTCTGATCTGGTTGATTGCTCAGTCTATAATTTCATTTCTTGTTTAAAGGTTTATTCATGTAAGTGCTTGTAGCATGTGGGTGGAATTAGTATTTCATGTGTAATGTTTATGGCCTATTGGGATGTGTTTGATCCCTAGTTTATCCAACTTAAATGATTCAGTTCTGTATTAGCTTGTGGATGTTTATTTCCTCCTTGCTGATGAATTTTTTAAAACCAAAACCATAAAAACCTGTTTTATTTAATTTTACTTTTGAGATTGTGTTGGCTTGTTCTTTAGTAGTCTGAGAACAATTTTTTGCACTAACATATTTGGCGCCGCTGCCGGGGACAAAGCTGAAGTATATCTTCCCTGGGATATCATTATTCATCTGATTTTGAGAGGTGAACAAAGTCAGAAAATATTTTAGACTACAATTTTTCACCAGCAACTCCAGGATTAAAGATTCCACTGCAAGGAGAATTTTGTTGACAGAAAAATGAAGAAGCTAAATGGAAAGAATGGGTATCATCTTGTTACTTTACGCCATGAGATTTTGTTTTTATTCATCAGTTCTTTCCTATCTTTCCCATTGCATGTCAAAAGAATTATTTTTTGTTTTGTCTATTCCGATGATCATAAACCTTCAAGTACATATCCCTCTTTGGAAGGAGAAAATCTGCATTCTTCTTGTTTTATTGATGTTCATCATATTCCTTCATTTGAAATACATGCACAGCAAGATATAAATATACGCATATCTCTTGAAGCTGATTATTCCGGTCATCTTGTAGAGAATAAAGCTAATCTATTACCTTCTACCATCACTGCTGAAACTTGCGAACATCTTGTTGAACTTCATTTTCAACTCATAGATTTTCAGTCTAGACTTAGACAGAATATGTTTAAACCTCTTAGGCTGCCATCTCTCTTACATCCTTACCCTTCCTACTTTGTTGAATATCTTCCCCATTTTATTGGAAAAGACCATATTACAGCAAAGAAGCATTTAAAATCTTTTCATAATTTTATTGATAATTTTGAAATCATGCATGAGGATGTTGTCATGAGGTTATTCTCGAAATCCTTTGCTGGAGATGCTAGGTTTTGGTTTCAAAATTTAAAAGTTGATTCAATTGGATCATTGGAAGAGTTACATGATGTCTTTTTGAAGTATTGGGGTAAGAATAGATCTTATGATCAATTTATTTCTAAATTTTATAGTTTGAAAAGAGAGAATGATGACCCAATTACTAAATTTAATTGGAGGTTTCAAAGTTTTTATATCAGTATGCCTCCGGAGATCAGACCTTCGGAAAAACTTGCTATGGTATATTATGTTATGGCTCAACATTCAGATCTTGTCTTTTTCCTGTTAGAAAGGAAATCATCATCTTTAAGACAATTGTTTGAGGATGCAAAAGGAGTGGAGGAGAACATCCAAGCTTGCAAAATGCTTCGAGATCAGGCTCATGTTGAAGATATACAAGCTTATGAACAGGAAGAAGAACGTAGGTATCATTAATATTTAAGACAGTTTTCTTCATCATTTTCCTATTTTCATATGAAGAAGGATATAAATGATGCTTGTGTTGATTCTTCATATCAGTTTGCTAAATTTTTCGATGATAATATACTTTCAATGGATTATAGTAGAAATTTCTTAGTTCCTGCTATGAGATTATCATGTTATGAAGAAGAAGTTGCTACTCTTCAATCTCTTACTATTGATATAAGAAATAAATTGTCATTCTTGACTTATGGTCACTTTCAGAATTTTATTTGTTCAAGTTTTGATCAAGGGTTTTATTTAAAGGTCGAGAAGCAGTTTGAAAAGCCCATGGTTTCCATTCTTGATCCAAAGTTTAAAAATTAAGAACAGCAATGGAGAGGAAGAGAATGCTTCACTTTATGATGAATATAATGAAGACATTGAAGTTTTGAATCGAAAATTTCATGATCCCGTGGCTTCTTGGATGAAGTTGTATTTTTCAAAGGTTTCTAAAGCTCTAGCTTTTGGCATACTTCCTATTTCCAGTCTTAAGTATCAGCTGCCTACAAACTCTTTATTGCATTTATCACATCTTTTGTGGGTTTTCTCAAATAGTAGCATGAATGGAATTATGATTCTCAGTCAAATGGTTTATTGGCTTCATTGGAAGTATGATTACACTTGATTGGGTTGTTTTCCTCGATTAGAAGTAGGAATAAATAGCAGAATAAGCTCGTTATACGAGCATGTAGATTCTTTTCAGTATGCTAGTTTGTAGCAGTATTTTGTCATTTCAGAGGTATGTGTTCAGAGTTTGATAAATTTGCAGAGATTTGGTAAATGACTCCATCACCCAATGAATAAGGCACAAGGTCTACAGGTTCTTGAAGCCTCACAAGGAGGACTTCATCTTGCAATAAGAGCCAGATGTTATAACTAGATCTTATTCTTAGTTTATCTGTTCTTTTTGTCCTGATTTTCAACCGTTGGTTTAAAATGATTTTACATTTTATGTTGATTTTAAGAATTTTGTACAATCAATAATTTTGGTTGGATTTAATGCTTTTAATGGTTGAATTATTTCATTATTTTAGTTTTAAGGTTTATATTTTGGGCTTATTAGTTAATATGTACATCTTTAAGCTTTCAAAACCTTATAATAAAAGTTTATTCCGAGTTTTGATTTATAATCTAACTCTCATTTTTGAGTCCTTTGTCAAATAATTTCATGAGGAGAATCCTGTAGCAGCTCTTTTTTTCCTGTTTTTGTCATTGTCATTGGGAGCAGATTACGAGAAGATGGAAATGAATTAAGGAAAACCAAAATAATTTTTTTGTCCAAAACAGACTCATTCACAAAAACCTCTCTCAGTTTTGCAACAACTGTTATCATTTGAGAGATTCGAATTCATCTTTGTGGCCTATTTTCAGGGTTTGAATTATTTAATAATTTCCTGCTTTAGTCACAACTTTGCAGCATGTATTCCAATCAATTGAAGAGGAATTTTGAAAAACAAAGAGAGGTTTTTGTTCATAACATATGAATTTAAAAACACCTCTCTCATTTTTTGCACAGGTGTCCCAGATCGAGATATAAGAAGGCGTCTTTGAGACCCAAAGTTTCAGAAATTCGCCAAATTTCCCCAAATCCGATTTGCTATTTTTGGGTTAATTGCCTTTAAATATTTTGAGTTATCATGTAACGAATTGATGTAACTATTTCAAATTTCAACCTAGAAGGTAGTTATGAAACTACTTTACTTTTGTAATGATAAAAGGAAGACAAACATACAGTTTTGGGGTGGGATTTTTCACTCAAGGAGAGGCTTTTGGAGCTTTCATTTCTCAAGCTAGCACTTATAACTCTTATGTAAGTTGATGACTGTTATTGATTATATATAAACTAATAAGTCCTTTTACCTATCATTCTTTTTCATTTATGATTTGGTTGATTCCTCAGTCTATAATTTCATTTCTTGTTTAAAGGTTTATTCATGTAAGTGCTTGTAGCATGTGGGTGGAATTAGTATTTCATGTGTAATGTTTATGGATTATTGGGATGTGTTTGATCCCCAGTTTATCCAAATTGCATGATTCGGTTCTGTATTAGCTTGTGGATGTTTATTTCCTCCTTGCTGATGAAGTTTTTAAAACCAAAACCATTAAAACCTGTTTTATTTAATTTTACTTATGAGATTGTGTTGGCTTGTTCTTTAGTAGTCTAAGAACAATTTCTGGCACTAACAGGTGTCACCTTACAATAATAATAGGTTTAATTATCCTATGTGAGATTAAGAATGGAAAAACTGTCACTTCTAAGGAATCCACTTGTCAATACATAATCATGCATATATCCATAATTCTAAAAATCATTCATATAGTTTTTGATCCACTACATCTTTCATTGAAGGATTGATTATTACAAATACATAAATATGAGTTTCATAGCTTCTCACACAAGTACCTTGATAAACTGGTGCAAATGAGCTTGGTGTCGATGTGAGAATGACATAAGCAACAACTCGATTTTCTTATACCATGAAAAAAAAGAGCCCTTAGATGGAATATACTAGATATATAGAAGGGGATGGAGACGATATTAGGAATGTGGTGTAGAGAAGGGGTTATATACCTTGTGCTGTATGAGATCATTGTGGATGAGTGCATGAGCGAGGACAATTGTGAATGGGGTTTTGTTACCTTCGGGTAGTGTGAGTGTTTTGAGTAAAAGAGTTAGTAATACAGCCCTTATGGACTAATAGACCCATGTCATCAGTGGCCTCTATCAAATAAAGAGCATGCTTGACAAAGTGCCTATGGTGGGGAGACACATCCTTCACTTGCAGGTTGTTGAAGGAGATTCAAAGATAAGTACTAGATGTGTTTGAATTCCATGGATTATATTTATGTTATTTATTGTTTAATTTTTTCTATAGAAAAGTTTTTATGAATGAATCTACTGATCATGGATTAATTCATTCATGCATGGAATGTTTAGATTGATATGTTATATAATTGAATGCTCTCTATGTGTGTGTACTTGTACTATTAAAATTAATGCAATAGTAAGTCTATGGATCAGATTTCAAACTTGGTATGAGGTATGGATATTATTATATCGAAATGGTACCCCTTCGTTTCCATAGTGGAAAGGGAATACCAAGTATGTGAATAGGAAACTACTTTTGACATCCATGTAGTGCACTTGCCAACCAATTTTAGAAACAAGTGAAAGAGTTAGTCAAACCAAATTCATATTTTCAATAGGGGGAATGTTTCATTGTAGTTGATGTCTTATTGGTACAATTTTTTTTCTAACAAGCAAGCATTATGTTTTTGAATAGGCCATGAGATCTGAATTTGGTATTGTCCACCCATCGACATTCCACTATGTTTTTTCCTTGTGGTTGGGGAACTAGTTCCCAATTTTTTTTTTCCAATAAGGAATGCCATTATTCATCTCTAAAGCTCTCCCATTCAGTTCAACAATGTGTAATTTCGTATGTTTCTAGGACACATGCCTCTAGAATACTGTTGGGATGATTAATTACCATAGTAATGAATAATATCAATCATTAGTCATCAACCTAGCTTCCAAACACTTGTGAGATGCCATGTATTGTATCGTGGCATTTGCATTGATTTATCTAATATAAGATACAATAAAGTAAAAAAATCAATTCAAACATAAAGAAAGAAAAACAACTTAATCAAATTAACTAAGAAACACCCCTTAGTATTTTCCTAGCAAGATGAACATGAGGTTTATCTCTCAATTAATATTGAAAGCTTATAAATCCACACATTGAGAATTAAAATACTAATATGTTTCCAGCAATAAAAGAAAGTAATTTATATTGCAAGAGTAAAGGATTGTCATAAAATCAAATTGCAGAAATAAATAATCACTTACTTCATTCATCAAAGTTATCTCATTCACTTATGGAAATATCTGATAAAAAATAATCTATAAATTGAAATGACAATTCAAAAATGAAAACATGACATGCTTCACAAGGAAATAAATCACACTCGTGGGAATTAAATAAACCATGCTTGTAAAAATAAATTAAAACACACGAAATAAATAAAATAACACCACTTTACAAAATGCTTTAATCTCATGGAGCGAACTCTATATCCCAACAAGAGAACAACAAACTAAAATATACAACAAAATAATATGGATCACACTACATAAAAAAATAATAGAATTACAATCTACATACCCACAACATCTTGAAAAATATAGTCTATTCAATCATAAATTCAATAAATTCACTAAGAGTCCTCACACAGACACTCTTATTTATACATGAGTTTTCTACAACAAATAATATTAAATGAAGATCCAAAATATCCTCAACAATTTTATATTGATCTGGAACTTAAAACCAATGCAAAGTTAATTCAAATATATTTGTTATCTCCCATCCTATTTAGGATGCATTTGAAAGTCAAATTCGGATTTGGAAATGTGGGTTGTAACAACATACACAAAACACATCGCAAATTACTTCTAATAGAATTTTACATCTTAGGTCCATAGTATATTAAATGGATGTCTTCAAATCTTCTAAGATAAACCAAATATGCACTCATATCTACCACCAATTTATCCTCTTTATTTTCAAATAATTAAAGTATTGATTTGGGACATATAAGAATGTAGAAAAAATTATTTATAAAAATCAATTACGCTTAATGAATACATTTTTCCAAAATGGTAACATGGTTGGTTGTGGTTGACTCTTGCATCTACAAAACATGAATCTAAAGTTGTTCCCAAATTGAGTCATTATTTGAATATAAATACAAAGTATTTGAATGTTTCCTAATGTTAATAAAAACTCAACAAAATACTAAGAAATGCAAATAAAAAATATTTTAAACCAAAATCCAACAAATAAGCAGTAACATGAGTTAAATACAAATTCAGTGGTAGGAATAAAGGGATTAAAAGTGACAGAAAAGGATAACAAAAATTGTCAATTCCATAACAAAAAAATTCTAACAAAAGGTTTATTTCAAATGTCCTCGTGTAACCCATTACCTTTGTATCAACCTGGATATAAGGAATGATGCTTCCATTTTTCTATGCACTTTTGAAGAATACCACTTTCAACACCTCTCTTATTGTCTAAGAGAAGTGAAAAATTCAATGATTTGATTCCCAAATAGGAATTTCATCATGTGATGATTAATACATTTCTCAAAATATGCAATTCTCCGTAATGAGTTTTCTCTTTATGAATGCAAAAAGTAGTTGATCAATCAAGCAATTTTTATTCATAAGAATTAGAAAAACTACTTAGATCATTTTAAAGATATCATGATGATTGTTGACTTCAACATCATCACCTTAGTGATATTTATAGCAACTATCCAAGTTCTGCAGTAGATTGTACATGCTCTAGATTATAACTGTAGTAGACAACATATAGGTTCTACAATAGACTATGCATGATTTGTAGAATATTTCAAAATTGACCTATTTTATGCAATCAATCAATTGTATTAAAAAAAATCGGTGGGTTTATTCATCATTATTTAATCCTTATGTCCACCAATTATAACAACCATCATTATGCACACATCTCAAGATATAAACAAATAAGATTCTATATCTGTTCCATATCCATAATGTTGTATATGACTATGATCTACAGCAGATCGGAAAAAGTGGCCACTTTATCCAAAACCATAAACTCTGTTTAAAGGAAAATTTACAAGAATACTTGACATAAATTTTTTATTATCCTTGTAAAAATTGTAAAAACTCAGTTCATGGATTTTGAGATGTGAACACATAAATTTCTGCATTTTTTATTTTTTAAAGATGCCATAAAAATAATTTATTGTTGTTGTTATGCTTCATTCCCCACTACTGTTTCTTGTGTGCTGGTAATAGGATGCCCCTGATTCAACCCAAGTCTCCCAAATCCCCAAACTGAGCACTTCTTTTATCCTTGAAAAATACATAGCAGGAAAATAAAGTTAAAATCCCAATATTTGATATCAAATCATGTTGCTACAAGAATGTTGGTTGATGAGAATTTAAATATATCCTAAATATGCAGCTTTTAATATTGAAAATCCATTTCGAGGTCACTACTGAATTCCCCTCGGGTCTTGATACAACCTCCCATATGTCATTCTTCATGATGGACTGGAACTCCTTCGTCATGGACTCCTTCCATACTTAGTGTTTGGATGCATCTTCATATGTGGTAGGATATGAGTTAATGATGTGACTTATCAATTCTACATAACTTGAGAAAATCCGAGTCCTTTTTCTTTCCTAATGTATTCTTTGTGGGGATTCGTTACCCTCTATGTTCCATAATGTCTGTTGTTCCCATATAGGTATTTTCCATCTTATTATCATATCTATGGGAGAATTAGCTAGCTCAACTGGATCAATGGAATAGATATGGTCATTCCTTTCTTCATACTCCCTCCTAACTTCTAGAGGGGGAGATTATCTCATTATAGGCTCATCATCATCGATCTCCATATCAGATCCTCTTCCTTTCCGGATATCAATTTATTCTTCAAAGGTCACATCCCTACTAACCTCGATATACCTCTATCCAGGGATGTTCATTCTATAATCCTTTGAAGACTCATTGTATCCCATAAATGTTCCCTTCATTCCTGAATGTTCTAGTTTCATCATGTTATCCTTCGGCACCTGAATTTAGACTGGGAAGCCAAAGATAAAAAGTAAGTGTCCATCCTTGTGATGATCAATTTTATCAAGGATCCTTCAACTATCTTGTCTTTATCAAGACAATACTGTCATCAGTTTATTCATATTCATCATACTCAATCTACTCAAGATATTAACAATATTCTTTCTTGAATTAGGAAGACTTCATCAGGTCTCTATGATATTCAATAAACCAGGATCGTCATCTTTGAGGGATAACTCCCTCTATCTCTCAGAGATTTGTTGAGTAAGTTTTTTCCTCTATAATTCATTTTCTATGACCTCGACTAGAACAAAATTATTTTCCATAGTAGAGAGACCAACATATGCAGAATCCTTTTTAGAGAATAATCCACCTTCAATACCATGGTCATATAACATAGGAACATTTAATTTGCATTCATGTAGTGACTCTATGGTTTAGACTTAGGGAAATTAGTCATTTACTCATAGTTGAGGAAATCTAGTTTGATCATTCTACACAGTTGAGGCACTCCAGGTTGATCATTCTAAAAACCCAAATGCCCACATTTATTACAATCAACTAGCATGTGCCCCACATCCCCAATTTCAAGGATTTTATTTGACTTGAGGCTCTAGTGCATGTTTTAGGTGGTTTTTGGCCTTCATTGGGAATTTATTTCCCTCCTAGAGCCACTTCCACTCACCCATGTACTCATCCTCTCCTTTCATACTATTGGGCACACCAGGAATGAAAAGAGGCGGCGTGAATCTGTGTGTGCATATTTTACTACTTTTTCAACTTTAATAATCAAAAACTTATTTAATAGTACGGATTATCATAATATCATCATCAACATTGTTATCATCATCACATCATCATCATCACATATAAATCATAACAACACAGTACACAAGATTTTTATGTGGAAACCCAAGTCCCGAGGGAAAAACCACAGAATCCTTTTTAAAAACGTTTTCTAGAAATAACTGGAAGAAGGCAACAACCCCCTTATTAAAAAGACTTCAATTTTCCAGCTGCAACTAGAAGCAGGCTACAAACCCCTTATTTATAGGCTACAACTTGAAGGAAGCTACAACTCCCTAGTTCTCCGGCTATAACCGGAAGGATTCTATAACCCCCTTTCCTTGCCCCATCCCACCACACTGATATGAAGATAGAAACTAATGAACCAAAACCTCACTAATCATGTAGGCCTGCTAATAAACACCTATACCACACTGCACAACATGTACCATACTGCACAACTTGTACCACACTGCACAACCTATGCCACACTACACAATCACTATCGCTACTAACCGTTGCTCATCAACTGATCAATGGCCACTGTATCACATTGCTCATCAACTAGTACAATCAATCTATAGAAATCAATCTGTTTCTCAGATAAACCAACTGAGTCAATCTGAGTCTGCACACCAAACTTATCCCACTTGGGTTAAACCAACTGCTCATACAACTGAGTCAATCTAAGTCAAACCAATTGCACATAAGGCAACCTGTGCCATTCCTACTCAATTGAACCAACATGTACCAAGCTACTTGTGTACCTGTTCCAAATCAATCATATACTTGTATTAATATAATCAAGTGCTCTGATACTCAACCAACCCTTCTTACTTGTCTCGATTCATCAAGTAAGAGACACATTTTATAAACCAAGAGACTTCACATATGGTCAAGCAAACTTAGTCCAATCACACTCAATGATGCCAAAACCAACCTCAATCACAATGAAGAAATACTTGACAGTTAAACATGATATACCTTAACCAAATAACCTCAGCCAAGAGGATAAAATACTTAACCAACTATGTCAAACTTAATCAATCTCATAAACTCTTAGACACAAAAGGATTTTTTACTCTACTCAAATCAAGTCAACAAATCAAACAAATATCAAGTAAATAGTCACTTACAACATTGTCAAAAGTCATCATTAACAATCAATAACAATCCAACTCCACTTAGGTCAAAGACACAATGATCAACACTTGTCAAACTAGTTTTCAAAGAAAACATTTAGTTTGATCAAATAAATAACTCACAAGTTATACTACTTATATTTCAACTTCACATTCAATACTACACTTATACAACAGTCAAGATAAACACTAAGATCTATGCCAACAACATCCAACATAATCATCAAGATCTATATCAATATCACATCAAGATATATGCCAAGATAACAATCACCATAGCCTCCATAACACATTCGATTAATTCAAATAGATATACCAATATATAGGCTCACATACTAAGATCATAGAGGAACTCTATCCATGAGAGACATGTGCCATTACAAGAGAAACCATGAAGCATGAACCATACCTTATTCAAGATCACAAGATTAATAAAAAATATAAAAAAAACTCTATATCATGTCATCACATAGCCCTCATAAAAATATTTCCAACGAGCCAAAAAATTTGTAATTATGATTCTGTATGAGAAAGTTAATCCAATTTTAGTGAAGATGCCCAGAAATTTCTTTGTCGCAAAATTTTGCGCTTTTCTCCAAGAGTTGTGACATTCTTGAGAGAAATGATCATGAAAAAAAGAAATTTTTGATATTCTATTTATATAGGTTGTGGAGAAAAATTATTACCTTGGGCTGACATCTAATTAAAAATTACAAATAATTAAATTCTCTTTTGTTTGGTCGGCTCACCCAAAAAGGTGAGGTACACCAACTTCAAAAATTCACATCTCTTCAACCGAAAGAAGTTAGAATATGCTCCACATATCAGTGGAAATGGATTGATGAGGACTATCTCCCTATGATGGTATTATTTTAAAATTCTT
This sequence comes from Pseudotsuga menziesii, assembly GCA_001517045.1. Classification (NCBI taxonomy): domain Eukaryota; kingdom Viridiplantae; phylum Streptophyta; class Pinopsida; order Pinales; family Pinaceae; genus Pseudotsuga; species Pseudotsuga menziesii. The sequence goes on from LPNX010434610.1 coordinate 154,322, forward strand.
GGTCTAATACCCTTAAATTCGTCAATATGTCTACGACGCCAAATATGCCACGCGTGAGGGTGCCAAAGACCAGACCACCAACTATAAGAGTTTCAAAGTATTCTTCAACATATCAAGGAACGTGCATGGGATATGCCTCCATCTACATCCCAATAGCCATATAACCACAAATAGGACCATACACCATCATGTTTCAAGACCCAAGGAACCACATGGAAGGGTTTCAAGGACTCTTTCAAAGATATCATATAATATTTAAACAAGATACTTTTCATGGACTTAAAGGGATTCAACATCATCATGTTCAAGGTCTCCATACCATTAAAAACATATCCAATGGTTCCATTATACAACTTCATCACCATAAGAGTACCAACACCCCAAAATAGGGGTACAAAGACCTCACAACTAGTTTGCAACACCTTATTGGATTCATATGCATGATCACAAGGCTACTACATGTCAATGACCATATAGAGTCCAAATAAAATCAAACCACCATATGTGTGGGTTTAATACCTAAACTTTAGAGTACATCAAAAACCCCATAATAGTTGGTTCCAACATATTACCATAAGTGTGGGCTCCAATACCTAGGTCTCCACATGCAAGATGATCAAGATCTAATCTTGTGGACTCAAGTACCCAGAAAGAACTTAACAACCTCAATACCATTCAATGCAAGAAATGGGCTACACCATTGAAAAATCCAGTACTTTACACATGAGCCAAGTCATCCATCCAACAACCAATCAAGAGATCAAAACAAGTACAAGCATAAGAAGCAGCACAAAGACCATAAACGAAAGATCAACCAAGAGTAGGAAACTCGACAATGGACTCAAATGGGACCAATATAAAACTTATAGGAACTTGACCAAGTCAATGGGTAACCAGGGATTTTGTCATTGATCCAAGGCCTCTAAGGGCTTCAAGCTTGGTCTTGGACAAGGTCAAAACAGATCCTTTGACATAAACAACCACAAACTAAAAACTAACCATCAGGGGCTCCACAAGGGGCACAAAGGGCTCAATAGTTGGAATCAATGACCAGACATCGTTGGCATCAATGACAACTTAATAAACAATCTCCCACTTTGTCATTGATGACAACACCATAACTCCTCTTCAGAAAAAGATCCCGCTATCAAAAAAACTTCTCTCCCCTTGGCATCAGTGGAAAATGGAACAACCTTTGACCATACTGCTCTCCCTCAGGCCCATGCTCCCCCTTAGGCCATGCTCCCTCTGTCATTAATTTATCTTCCTTTTCAACTTTTCTTCTTGTTTGCATTAATGGGAGCAAGAACTTCTTTTGGCACTATTGCTTCCCTTATCACTGATCACTGATGCTTATTTGATGGACTTGTATTATGTCACATAGATACATCTAGAACCAAATTCTATACGATTCTCAAATATGATAATTATGTACATATCTCATTTTGCACATTCTTTGTACACTTCATATCACTAGTCGGTAGTCTTCAAAATGGCATTGGGTTTTTTTCCCAATATTTTCATCATTTCTATTTTGATCTACTCACTTTATTCTCCATACTTTGGTAGTATGATGGTTGTTCATGGAATTCGATTGAACTTGCTTTCTTCTCCAAACTTTAACTTGTCCCTTCATCCTGCAATGTTTTGTGAAATGACCATAATGATATAAATTGTAACACTGAACCAAAAATGTACTTTGATTTCTTTCTAGAGTGATTATGTCATGAGCTCTACAATGAATGGCTTTGTGACCATAGTTGTCACACTTGTAGTATGAGAATGGAACCTTGTAGGATACCTCTGAGAAGTAAATTCTCTTGATTCTTGTTGATGATGGGAACTTCTGAGACTACATGTATCACTGTTATCCTTTTCTCCTTTTACTATAGAACTTTTACTTTCTTCAATGTTCTTATCGATCTTCGAAATTTTCTTTAACTGAATAGTTGTTTTTTCCAAATATTCCTTTAGAGAGAGGATCTTGAATTCTTGTTTTTTGACAAATTACTATATTTCCTTGGAGTTTTATTGTTAGATATTCTTTTTTCTTCTTGACTTCTTCTACCTTTTTGTTTAGAGAAAATATATTGTCTTCCATCTATCCTTTTGAATTCTTATCATCCTCATGGAATTTTTGCAATTGACCTTTTAGTATATGATTCTCCTTTTTGAGTTTTGAGAGGTCCTTTTCAAATTCAAAGTTTGTCAAACATATCTTTCGTAACTATACCTTCAAGAATTTGATTTCAAGTTCTTATTTTCTTCTTAACTTCTCTTCCAATATTTATTTAGCCTTATAAGTATTTATCTCACTGTCTTTGTCTTGTATCTTGCAGATCAATTATTTATCCTTATCTTCTAGTAGACTTTTGAGCTTGACAATTTCTTCTGAGCGCTTTTCAATTTCAGTAGTTGACTTCTCAAATTTGTATTTCAAAGATTTGGATATAGATTCTTTGATTCTTATGGATTCTTTGACTTGGAGTTTTAGATCAATTATGATATGTGTGGCCTTCTCAGATTCTTGTTGATTCATCTTCTCATATTTGTCCAATTTATCCTGTAGTACCTGGTTTTGTTCACAAAGATTGTTCACTTCTTGAGAAGCATTAGTAATTTCATTGTCTATCATAGTATTTTTTAGATCTCTATCACTTATCAAAGAGCAAGTATTTTCAACATAATCTAAAGTATTGCATTATGTGAATTCAAAATGGCTCTTATCTTCTATACTTGATAAATATATCTCTTTAAAACCATTGTAACCAGAGTGTTCAGGGGACCTAACTTCATACTTACTTGGATCTTGTACTGAACTTTTAATGGGAATGTATTATGCTTCTTGTTATTCATCTGAGTTTAGATGATGTATTTTGAATGACAATTCGCCAGCTGATTTTCGCCTTCCTATTTTCTCCTTTTGGATATTTTTTATATCTTCAAGCATTGATTCCATAACATATGTTTATTTTTCTTTATTGGAGTAGATTTGTTTTAATCTAAGTTGTAGTTCCTTAGCTAAGCTGCACTTACCTATATTCTTATTTTGGATACTTGTTAGGCCTTCACAGATGGATTCCATAGCCATAGAATTATTTTTCTTTTCTTCCTTCTGAGCTGTTGTTTTCACTTTATTTGGAGAACTATATCTTGTAAGAACTAATTGACATACATCAATTCCTTCTGCCTCAAGATAAACATGCATTCTTCTTTTACAGATGTAGTAATTCATTCCATGAAACAATCCTACTCCATTTACTAAAAACCCCATGGTGTGTCAAGGATCGACTTCAAGATGGTAAGTCTTTCTTGTGAAGACCCGCTCTGATACCAATTGTTGGACACACCAGGAACATAGAGAGGGGGGGTGAATGTGTGTGTGCATTTTTTATTACTTTTTCAACTTTAATAATCAATAACTTATTAATTATTATGCATTATCATGTTATCATTATATCATCATCAGCATTGTTATCATCATCATATCATCATCATCACATAGAAAGCATATAAACACAATACACAAGATTTTTACGTGGAAACCCAACTCCTGGGGGAAAAACCACTGAATCCTTTTTAAAATAGTTTTCTAGAAATAACTGGAAGGAGGAAACAACCCCCTTATTACAAATAATTCAATTTTCCAGCTACAATTGGAACGAGGCTACAACCCCCTAATTTACACGCTACAACCTGAAGGAAGCTACAACTCCCTAGATCTTCGACTACAAACCCCCTTCCTTGCCCCTTCCTACCACCCTGATATGAAGATAGAAACTACTAAACCACAACCGTACTGATCGTACGAACTTGCTAATCAACACTTGTACCACACTTCACAACCTGTACCACACTATACAACCTATACCATACTGCACAACATGTACCACGCTGCACAGCATGTACCACACTGCACAACCACAGTCACTACTAACCACTTCTCATCATCTAAATCACTACTCATCAACCGATCACTTGTTCAAATATAATAAACCCACTCATAAAATAATTAATCATTATTTGATTAATTTCCTACCCACTAGCTTAAATAGTTGGCATCCACTTGCACCTTAGAGTCAACACTTTCCATCTGTATCCTAGGAATGATTTATTTCTGATTCTGGGTTGATATTGACCACTTTATGGCCATCTAGAATTAGTAACTGCGCTTTACAGTAGATTCTACTTTATTCTTCTTTTTCTGCTTTATCCTACTTTTCTATGGATAAGGTAAATCTAGTCAACTAGGAAACTGGCAGCTTTTGTTTCCAACCCATTCTCCATTATTTTCTCTCCATATTCTAGGATTAGAAAGTATTTCCTTCACTCAGCATCACTCAAACATGCTATTGCTAATTCGTGAGGTGCTTGATATATTGGGAAATTTCTTTATACAACTATGGGGTTTATCATAATTAGTAAGCCTGCTTTATGAGCTAGCTTGAGTTGTCTTCTAGCAACTCTATTTTCCTTTAAAGTATGTACTACCTATGTAATAATATCAATTATCATTTATTGATTATTCATTAATGTGTGTTCATTAATTCTTCTTCTTCTATCCTTATGCCAATTCTCTACAATTCTCTGTGAGGTTAATTGTGTGCCTAGATGCTTAGCCTGTTTATGAAATTCCTTATGCCATCAAATATTTATAATTTCTACATGGTATCAGAGATGAGGATATCAAAGCTCTACATGATATCAGATCTTTGAGAGTTCATTAATTAATCCTCCTTTTTTAGATTTGCATGTTCAACTTCGAATGGATTGAAGAGTATCAGTTCCTCTTCTTTCTCCATTCACAAGCTATTCAGAGTGGAAATTGAAGATGATTTCATATCTAAAGAGACAAGATATCTATGAGATATTATTGGACCTGGTGAATATTCTTATGAATATCCAAGTGACTGGTTGAATGACTGTGATAGAGCAATTAGATCTATTTGTCTAGCTATCTCTCCAAGCATGTGCGACCTTATTAATTCTTTTGAATATCCAAAGGATCTCTAGAAAACATTGGATGGAGTTTTGGGAAAGGACAATGAGGATCCTTCTAGCTATGTGGAGAGTGCCTCTAGCTCCTCAATGATTTCTCTCTCTCAATATGTCTCGGCCTCTATAGTCTCTGATGAATTTGATCATGAAGAATAAGTTTCTCATACAGTTCTTGTTGCTACAACTCTCCTTGATTCAAATGCTTCCTCTTTCAATCAAGAAGCAAATATTGAAGAGCCATATTTTTCTGTGTCTCTTGAAGTAGAAGATCTTGATTCATCTTCTTATGATGTTGTTGATGAAAAAGAAGTGACTAATGGATCTTCTATTGCTATTGATGATTCACTCACACATTCAGTGTTCTCTATGTCTTCTATCATGGATTATGAGATCCATATGCCATACTTCTCACACTTTGTGCATGCCTCTCTCCTTGATGGTGCGCAACCCAGTGACATCCAGGATGTTTGCTTATCCAAATCAAGTCCTTTTAGTTCCTTACCACTTACCATACTTGATCCCATGTGCTTCTGCAATTCCTCCTTTGTTCTTGGCACTCATTCTCAGAGCCTCCTTGAAGATTTTGAACATCACTATCTTTCCTCCTCTCATACTTCTACCATAGAGGATTCTTTACCAGTATATTCCCATGAGTCTACTGTTGTGATTATTTGTGATCTCTTGGATTCTTTGGAAGCTAGATCAACCCATGGAGCCCATGCATTCACACTATTTGATCCTATGCCTTCTCTGTGTTCCTACAAGATCAATTTCACACATCCTCTCTCTGTAAATGAAGATGGAGACATTATACATTCACTTGGATAGTTATTTCACCTATCTGAAGCTCACTTCACCTCTACTGGTTCGAAGTTCAAGTCATCTCATTATCTTGGAGCTGATTACAAGTCTCAAGATCCTTCAATATTGCCTTCACATCATTGGATCTCAATTGTTCTACATGGTCCTAGTTTCCATCCTGCAACTGTCCTTGATCCAGGTGAGAAGATTTAACTTCTTCCCAAGAAGAAAATTCCTCCAGACATTAGCATTTATTTTGGAGCAGCAACAACACCAGCACTTCATCATTTTTGGTGTTGCTTTTCATGTCCTTTCTTGAGGGAGGATTTTCCCCTTGAGGTTTTGCCTCTTTCCTCATTTCTTTGGACAAGATAAACTATAAAAGGGTGATGATAGCTTTGTTTTTGGGCCCTATATGCATATATATTTATGATTAGTTTAGGAATATCATCATAATCAGGCTTAAAGGGGGGTGTTGTAATATAATAAACCTACTCATAAAATAATTAATCATTATTTCATTAATTTCCTACCCACTAGCTTAGATAGTTGGCATCGACTTGCACCTTAGAGTCAACACTTGCCATCTATATCCTAGGAATGATTTATTTCTGATTCTGGGTTGATCTTGACCACTTTATGGCCATCCAGAATTGGTAACTGCGCTTTATAGCAAATTCTTCTTTATTTTGCTTTTTCTACTTTATCATGCTTTTTCTACTTTATCATGCTTTTGTACGGATAAGGTAAAGTTAGTCTACTAGGAACCTGGCAACTTTTGTTGCCAATCCATCCTCCATTATTTTCTCTCCATATTCTAGGATTAGCAAGTATTTCCTTCACTCATCATCACTCACACATGCTATTGCTAATTCGTGAGGTGCTTGATAGATTGAGAAAGTGCTTTAGACAACTATGGGGTTTATCATAATTAGTAAGATTGCTTTATGAGCTAGCTTGAGTTGTCTTCTAGCAACTCTATTTTCCTTTATAAGGATGTACTACCGATGTAATAATATCAATTGTCATTTATTGATCATTCATTAATGTGTGTTCATTAATTATTCTTCTTTTCTGCTTATGCTAATTCTCTACAATTCTTTGTGAGGTTAATTGTGTGCCTAGATCCTTATCCTATTTATGAAATTCCTTATGACATCAAGGTTTTAGAATTTCTACATCACTGTCCACTGTATCACACTACTCATCAACTAGTACAATTAACCTGTCCAATCAATCTATACCGATCAATTTGTTTGTCACATCAACCAACTCAGTGAATCTGAGTCTACACACCAGTCCACCTGGGTCAAACCAACTATTGATACAACTCAACCATTTTGATTCAAACCAACTACACATAAGAGAACATGTGCCATTCCTACTCAACTGAACCAACATGTGCCAAGATACTTGGGTTCCAGTTCCAAATCAATCATATACTTGTATTAATATAATCAAGTGATCTAATAGTCAACCAACCCTTCTTACTTATCCTAGTTCATCAAGTAAGAGACACATTTGAGCAACCAAGAGAGTTCACATACGGTCAACCAAACTCTATCCAAGCACACTCAATGACACTGCAACCAACCTCAATCACAGTCAAGAAAGGCTTGATAGTTAAACATGATATACTTCAACTAAATAACCTCAGCCAAGAAGATAAAAGACTTATGAAACTATGTCAAACTCAATAAATATCATAAAATATTAGACACAAAAGGATTTTTCACTCTATTCAAATCAACTCAACCAATCAAACAAATATCAAACAAATAGTCACTTACAACACTGTCAAAGGTTGTGATTATCAATCAATAACAATCCAACTCCACTTAGGTCAAAGGCACAATGATCAACACTTGTCAAACTAGTTTTCAAATAAAACATTTAGGTTGATCAAATAAATAACTCACAATATCTACTACTTACATGCCAACTTCTCATTCATTACTACACTTATATAACCATCAAGATAAACACCAAAATCTATACCAACAACATCCAAGATAATCATCAAGATATATGTCAATATCACATCAATATATATGCCAAGATAACCATCACCATATCCTCCATAACATATTCAATGAATTCAAAGAGATATACCAATATATAGGCTCACATACTAAAATCAAAGAGGAACTCTATCCATGAGAAACATGTGCCATTACAAGAGAAACCCTGAAGCATGAAGCATACCTTATAGAAGATAAAAATGTGAAGGGAAAATAGAAAAACCAAAATAAAATATATGTCATTTCATCACATATCCCTCATAACAATATTTCCAACGAGCCAAGAATTTTGTAATTCTGATTCCGTATGAGAAAGTTATGTCAATTTTTGTGAAGATGCCCAAAAATTTCTCTTTCACAAAATTTCACACTTTTCTCCAAGAGTTGTGAAATTCCTGAGAGAAATGATGATGAACAAATGAAATGTTTGATATTCTATTTATACAGGTTGTGTAAAAAAATTATTACCTTGGTCCGACATGCAATTCAAAATTACAAATAATTAAATTATCTTTTGTTTGGTTGGCTCACCCAAAAAGTTGGGGTATGCCAACTTCAAAAATTCATATCTCTTCAGCCATAAGGAGTTAGAATATGCTATGTATATCAATGGAAATGGATTGATGAGGAATATCTCCCTATGATTGTTTTATTTGAAAATTCTTGGTCTAATACCCTTAAATTCTTCAATATGTCCAGGACGCCAAAGACCCCACACATGAGGGTTCCAAATACCATACCACCAACTACAAGAGTTTCAAAGTATTCTTTAACATATCAAGGCATGTACATGGGATCTACCTCGATATTCATCCCAATAGCCATACAACCACAAATAGGACCATACATCATCATGGTTCAATACCCAAGGCACCACATGCAAGGGTTTCAATGACTCTTTCAAAGATATCATATAATATTTAAACAAGACACTTTCCATGGACTTCAAGGGATTCAACATAATCATGTTCAAGGTATTGATATCATTAAAAACATATCCAATGGTTCCACTATATATATTCATCACCATAAGAGTACCAACACCCAAAAGAGGGGGTACAAAGACCTCACAACTAGTTTTCAACACCTTATGGGCTTCATATGCATGATCACAAGGTTACTACATGCCAATGACCATATAGAGTCCAAAGAACATCAAACCACCATATATGTGGTTTCAAGACCTAAACTTTAGAGGACACCAAACACCCATAATAATGGGTTCCAACATACCACCATAGGTGTGAGTTCCAAGACCTAAGTCTCCACATCCAATAGTATCAAGATCTAAGCTTGTGGAATCAAGGACCCCACAAGAACTTAACAACATCAAGACCATCCAATGCAAGCAATGGGTTTTAACATCAACACATCAAGGATTTTACAAATGAGCCACATCATACATCCAACAACCAATTAAGATATCAAAACAAGTACAAGCATAACAGGCAGCACAAAGACCAATAACCAAAGATCAACCAGGAGTAAGGAACTCGACAATGGACTCAAATGGGACCAAGATACAACTTAGGGGAGCTTGACCAAGTCAATGGGAAACCAAGGATTTTTTCATTGTTCCAAGGCCTCCAAGGGATTAAATCTTGGGCTTGGACAAGGTCAAAAGGTCTCCTCAGACACAAACAACAACAAACTAAACACTAACCATCAGGGGATCCACAAGGGGCACCAAGGACTCAACAGTTGGCATCAATGACCAGACATCATTGGAATGAATGAAAACTTAATCAAAAATTAACTCCATTCATGTTCCATCATGCCTTTCCCATGTTCACACATGCATTAGTGACAGTTGAAATGATTAGGAGGCTCATTTGTCCACTTAGGTGGGTTTGAGGGTTAAATCTTGATCTAACAATTGTATGCATCCAGATGGCCTTCAAGGCCTCACAATTTTTCCCTATTGTACTATATACCTGATCCAGACATAGTTACATGTTGGATAAGCATAATAATATATGTTATCGACCTCATGTGTGTATGCATTTTTCACTCTTTTAGCTATTTTGTGCATGTTTTGTAAACAATATCGAATTGTGAGAGTTTACTTGGCTCCTAGATATAGCTGTGAATCAATTCTCACATGGCATCATAGATTTTTGGAGCTGCAAATCAAATCCATAGTGTTTGATTTGTTGTTTGAGGGATTTTCTAGATAGATTTGAGTGTTTGCATTGCATGTACAATCAACAATTTGTCATCAACGACACAAGTAGAAATGGAGCAGATCCATGTTTTGTTGACCCATTCAACTATTTCAAATGGAAGTCCGAAATGGTGATTCAGGTGAGGTCGAAAAGAATGCACAAGGTCACCATGGAGACAGAGGTCGAACCAAATTCTACTGATGAGAAATTGAAGTTCTCCAACATGATTGATGAAGCATTTGGAATGCTTTGTCTTAGCATTTTGAGAGAATTTCTCTTCCATGTAGACAGTCCAGATACTCCCAATGAAGTATGGCTCACTATTGAGGCATTGTTTGGGAATACTGATGAGATGAGAGATCACCAGCTCAAAAATGAGCTCATCTCCTTGAGTCTAGCTCATTTTGAGACAATCCAGGATTTCTTCACCAAGATCAAATCGTTGGTGCTCCAGCTCAAGAAATGTGGCATAGAGAAGAATGAGGAACATATCATATTGTCTATACTTTTGAAGCTAGGTCGAGAGTACTCTCTATTTGTAAGAAAATTTCACTCTAGCAAGCTCACCGCTCACAACTGGTGCATTCATGCATTGGCTGCATTCATGGAGTGATTGGCCCAAGAGTAAGACAAGCTAATGTAGATGGGTACCATCAAATCCAGTATAGATCAAGCGCTTGTTGCATGGGTTTCAAATCCATTCAAAGGAAACAATAAAGCTAAGGATTCGAGGAAGAAATACAAGAAGAAGCAAGAAAGACCCAAATCTTCAGATGGGGGTTCGAATCCTTGCAAGGACAAGGACAAGAAGAAGCAAGAGAATACCAAATGTAGCTACTGTCACAAAGGTTGAAATCTAGAGAGTGAATGTATGAAGAATACCATATACATGATGGTCTAGCCGCTTGAGAAGAACAACATCCCAGTGCCTGAGGGAACAAGGAAGAAGGATGGAGGTTCAGAATCAAACAATAAGGAGAGGTGCCATGCATTGGTTTCTAGTTCTTCAAACTCTTCTACCATAATTTTAGATTTGGGAGATTCAAGGCACATTTCCTTTGTAAAATATTTCTTCTCATCCATGTATTCTGACAGTGGCCCAATTGTTCAAATGGGTTATGATTCAGATGTCTAAGCCAAAGGGATTGGCAAGATCGATCTTGAAGATGGGTATTTCAATAATGATTTGTTTGTGCCAAACTTGGTAGCAAACCTACTACTAGTGTACTAGATGACACACACTGGTGAATCCAAGAGAGTAACATTTACTCTAGACATAGTGGAGATAGCTGAAATCTCTACCAACAAGGTGGTGGCATTGGGGTTTTCTGATAATCAAGCAAGAATGTATACATTCTCTCATTCCATTCTCTACTCCGGAGGGAATGCACTCCTAACTCATGCCAATGAGACAAGAAGACTATGGCATGAGAGGTTCGGCCATCTAAACTATAGATACCTCCAGGAATTTAGCAAATAAAGCATGGTGGAAGGGCTTCCTTCTATCAATATCTCCAATGGCCCATGCATAGGATGTGTGGTGGTAAATCATCCAGAGCACAACTATGAGAAAGGAAAATCAAGGAGATATGTCCAAGTGCTTGGCTTAGTGCATTCATATCTTATTAGGTCTCTTCCTACACCCTCATATGGAAGATCAAGGTATGTGTTGACCTTGATAGATGCTTTCTCAAGGTTTTCATGGGTTTACTTTCTCAAACTCAAATATGAAGTTTTTGAAACTCTCAAAGTTTGGAAATCCTTGTTTGAGAATCAATGTGGGAACAAGATCAAAGTTGTAACGAACATAAAATATATAAATATTAAAAATAATATTAATAGATAATTATTAATTAATAATTAATAATTATCAAAGAGTCATGACTGTAGGTTGGAAAGTCACGAATGGACATATATAAGTCCGACCATTGTAAATGTATCATATATATTATATCATCATTTTTTATATATTATTATGGCTTATTTAATATTTCAGATCTTTTGGTAAAAAATACTCTATGAACGAATAAATATTTGTTTCAGTGGTATCAGAGCCAGCCCTTTCTCAGGCTTGTGCTCATTCTGGCTTTTAGCCAAAATTTTAGATTTTATCTGAGTAATTTCAGAGTTTCTCTGTACACTTGGTCTTTGACCAGTCCTGGCTTTGGCCATTCCCAGATTTCAAATTGACGAAATATATATATATATATATATATATATATATATATTATTATTAAAAAATAAAAAATAAAAAAATCCTTGAAGAAATATCGGCTGCAAATTTGAAGGATACTGCAGCAAATTTGAATAAAAAATAAAAAATAAAAAAACCGAAAAGAAGAAGAAGATAGATCAAAATCTGGGCTGCACCATCCTCCACACTGCAACTCCACTCTATTTTCAGCCCTCCACAGTCGCCTTCCTCCCAGCGCACACTTCCACATTTCCCTCCACTGTGTTTCCCTCCACACTCCCTGCACTCTCTTCATGCCCTTCCGCGCCCATCATCCCTGTTCTTCTCCTATGTGCCTGAACCTCGTTCCCACACTTCTCAGTGCCACATTTGCGCTCTCCACGACCACCACCACTTCTTTCCTTCCTTCTACCTGCTACACCAACCCAGCAGCCTTACCAAAACACTTGCTCCCTCGCACTCCCTCCGCGTTTCATCTCCCCTCATGCCTCCATTCGCCCTCCCCCACCTACTACCGTCGCCCTTTCCATCCCTACTTCCGTCGCCACCTTCCATCCCATCTACCACCGCCGCCTCCCATTTCGTGCGCCCTTCTTTGCCCACGCTTCTGCTCCACGGGCCACCTTCTCACTGCCCCCTCTGCTACCCTTCGCTACCTCCACCACATCCCCACATCCGCCAACATCTGCCACATCCCCATCTGCCACACTCCACATCCGCCACCTCATCAACCTTGCGACCGCTCCTCCACTCGCCGACCTACACACCAAAAACAAAAACAAAAAAACTAAAACATTATTATATAATATAATATATATTATAATATATTATATTATAATATTTTAAAATTGTTTATTATATTAAATAATAATAAAAACATTATTATATAATAATTAATTATTATTATATAAAAATTTATTATTTTATAATAATTATTTTGGAAAAAAAAAAGTGTTATTTAACCTCACGAAGAAGAAACCAATTATTATTGAAGAAGTAGTCAAAGGAAGACTAGAAAAAAAAGGGGTCAAAAATAAAAAAAACTTTCTTATCGTCAAAAAAGTCGAAGGCTATATATCGCTGCAGAAATCAAAGATAGACCATCTATCGTCAAGAAGTCAAGTCAACAAGACCATCCATCATCGAAGAAAAAAACCAAAATCAAGGAAGATCAGTAGTCGACGAAGAGTCAAAACATCAAAGGAAGACTCATTAAGAAACCGATAGCCATCTATCATTAAAGAAGTCAGAGACCATGGAAGTTGGTCTGCAAGCACAAATAGAGAAATTGGAAGCCAAATTAAAGCACTATCGAAGAGACAATGAAGAATTATGGGACAAAAATACGAAATCGGAAATGTTGATTAAATTACGTCAGATGACAAAAGAGCGCAAGGAACAAATAATTTTAGACCAGAACAATCATATAGAAAAATTGTATTCCCAAATTAAGAAATTAAAAGACGAAAGTGATTTCAATCAGAGACGAACAAATCAAGATATAAAGAAAGAAATAAGTAATTACGAAGTAGAAACAATCCGCTTGAACAAAATCATTAACAACAAGGATGAAGAACTGACGCACATACGACAGAAATTAACAGATCAAGAATCAGTGGTCGACCAGTATCGACAACAGATAAAAGTTCTTCAACAACAAAATAGCTATTGTAAAAAAGAACACAAGCTGGAGATCGCAAAGAGTAATAAAATAATATCCAACAATTCTGAAGAAATTTTTAGATTAAGAAATCACAACAAAACCCTGATTACAAAAATCAAAAAATTGAAAAACAACAGCAAGAGGGGACAATCCGGTGAAGACCTAGAAGGGAAATTACTAGAAAAGCAAGAAGAAAACCAGTGTTTAAATAATAGTAATCAGGAACTACATAACCAAATCAAGGAGCTAGAAATTGAAAAAAAATCGCAAGAGGAAAGAATCGAAAGAATTCCAATTCATGAACAATCTACTAGAGAACCAAGAAGCACAATCCAGGAAAATACATCCAAAAATCAAATCGAAGAAGTGAAGACAGTCCTCGTCACAGTCCAAAGGAAAGAAGAACAAACGAAACCTATACCTTACAGACATCCTAATTATAATCGTCATTTTGACCATTGTAAATGTATCATATATATTATATCATCATTTTTTATATATTATTATGGCTTATTTAATATTCCAGATCTTTTGGTAAAAATTACTCTATGAACGAATAAATATTTGTTTCAAAAGTCCTTAGGATTGATAATGGAAAGGAGAATGTGAAAAAGATTTTGTATAATATATATTAAGAATGTGGCATCCAAATGCAACATTTGTTCCCCTACACACCACAATAAAATGTTGTGGGAGAGCGCAAGAACAGGGCTCTCAAGGAAATGGCAACCTGTATGATTGAAGGAAAGGATTTGAATCCTAAGCTATGGGATGAAGCCATCAATTGTGATGCATACATCCAAAATAGATCTCCTCATAAATTAAAGGATGGAAAAACACCATATGAGGCTTGTTTTGGCCACAAGCCAAATATTTCTCATTTTAGGGTTTTTGGCTCAAGTGCTTGGGCTAGGATTCCTTCAGAGAAGAGAAAGGCCTTGCAACCTGAAATAAAGGAGTCCATCATGGTCACATATGCTGAAAAATAAAAGGAATACAATATCTTTGATCCCTCATATCAAAATACGTTCATTTAAAGGAGTGTGTAATTTGAAGAAAAACTCATGTTAGAGCTTGAACTAGCACCGAGGGAATGCTCTCATCCTCCACTCCAAGATGGTGTAACTGATGAATCTCTTTCTGATATTTTTGATATTTCCAATTCTGATATTTCTGAAGATGATGATTAATATCTTGCATCACCCATTCGTCCCAAATGGGATGAGAAAATCATTGAAGCGGTTGGGGATTCGGCTGGAAATCCACTAGGTCCTAGAAAGACTAGATCACAATTTCACATTTCTTTCTCTGCAAATGAAGTGGTTCTTATTGATAAATTAGTCATGATGGTTGTATATGATCCTAAATCATATCAGGAAGCATCACTTGAACCAATATGTAAAACAACAATGCAAGGAAATTTCAACTCATTACAGGAAAATGAGACTTGGGAATTGGTTCCTTTTCCCTCCAAGAGGAAGCTAATGCAATACAAGTGGGTTTATAGGACCAAAGTTGTTTCTTATGGGTCTGATATAAAGTATAATTCTATACTGGTTTCCAAAGTCTTCTCTCAAGTCCAAGGAGTAGACTATACAAATACATTTGCACTGGTTGCAAAGATGGACTCTATCAGGCTAGTTTTAGCCATTATTGCATCTAAGCATAGAGAGGTTCACCACATGGATGTGAAGAGTGTATTTATTCATGGTGAACTTCAAGAGGATATATATATGCACAAAATTTAATGTTTCATTATGGATCCTTCACTTGTATGTAGGTTAAAGAAGTCATTATATGGCCTCAAGTAAGCTCACAGGGCTTGGTATGCCAAGATGGACAATTTTCTTCTTTTACTTGGATTTGAAATATGCAAGTCTGATCCTAATATTTATTTGCATCATAATAGTGATGTAATGTAGGTCATTGCAATCTATGTTGATGATATTTTGATTACATGTAGCTTCACCAAATAAATTGGGTCAATCAAGTATTCATTCCATAGTGAGCTTTCCATGACTATTCTTGGATTGTTGAAGCAATTTCTTGGTTTGGAAATTGAGCAATCTGAACAAGGGATCAAGGTCATCCAAAAAAACTATGCTTCACACATGTTATTGAATTTTAAAATGGTTGAATGTAAGGAAACAAAAGGCCCATTCCTTTTGGTATCAAACTAGGAAAATTTGGTGAGTCTCCGTTGGTGGACAACTCATTGTATAGACAAATAGTCAGGAGTTTGTTCTATCTTACACATTCTCAGCCAGATTTGGCTTATGTTGTATGTGTTGTAGCAAGGTATATGCAGAAGCCTATTCAGATCCGCTGGAAGGAATACAAGAGGATCCTTCACTATGTGCAAGGAACCAAAAACTTTGGGGTACACTGTGATGTTGGTTCTCCACTAGAACTAGTTGTATTTACTGATTCTAATTGGGTTTGCGATCCCATTGACAGGAAATCCACTTTAGATTATGTATGTTAGAAATAGGACCACAGAGAAATAACAGTTATATAGTTAAATCATTAAAAAATATGAAAAATGAATTAAACACATTACAGAGAGACACATATATAATGTGGTTCACCCAAACGATGGGCTATGTCCACGCATAAATTTCTACTCTTTTTATTACCATCCAGAAAGATGAAGGGATACAACATGTAGAAATGTTGTTGCACTTCCTCTTCACACTCTCGTAATCTCTCTCACACAATCGTAGAGATTTTTTACAATGATAAAATACAATACAATACCATACATAGTCATATTACAATGGTTTTCTTTTATAGGGGAAATACCATGGGAAAATACTATGGTTAACCCAATACCATGGGTTCAAAAAACTGTTGGCCAACAAACATCAATGTATTCATGCTTGCACATGGTACCATATGCTGATCAAGTAAGAAACAACACACCATCTTCCTATCTTCAGTTGATTCAGAGTAAAGTGGAGGAGTGAATGCATCTACACAATGTGTGTGGTTGCAAGGAATTATTTGGGAAATTGGAGATCAACCCACAGTAATTTGGTGTGACAATCAAACTGAAATCAATATTTCCATTGATCCAGTGCAGAGACAGAGGACCAAACACATTTATATACATAATCACTACATTTAGAGCTTGGTGCATGATAAGGCGATATCCCTGTAGTATTTCCCTCGTGCAGAGCAAACTATTGACATTTTCACCAAGTGCTTCACAGAGAATACCTTCACCTATCTGATATCCCTTCTTGGTGTGGGTGATACATGGTGATGGCTACCATTCACTTTCGTATTTTGGCACCATTTCCACTTTTGATGGGATGTTTTGTTCGCATGTATTTTTCCTCCATACCTTGTTTTTTTGGGAAAATAATATTTTTTATTGTATGAGGTGACTTGAGCCTTTGTTTCCAAGGCCTCCATGATATTTTTTGATAAGAATTTCTAAGTAAGGCTTAAGGAGGGGTGTTAGAGAATAAACCACCTTAGTACGATGGTCATATACCTTAGGAACATTTCATTTTCATTCATGTAGTGATTCAATGGTTTAGACTTTACTCATAGTTGAGGCGCCCCTGGTTGATCATTATGCACAGTTGAGGCACTCCAGTTTGATCATTCTAATAACCCAGACGCCAAGATTAATTACAATCAACCACCATGTCCTCCCCATCCCCAATTTCATGGATTTTGTTTTACTTGAGGCACTAGTGCATGTTTTAGGTGGTTTTTGGCCTTCCTTGGGAATTTATTTCCCTCCTATAGCCACTCCCACTCACCCATGTGCTCACCCATGCCTCTCATACCTCCATTTATGTTCCAACATTCCTTTCCCATGTCCACACATCCATTCAGGACCGTTTGGGATGATTACGAGGCTCATTGGTCCACCTAGGGGGGTTTGAGGGTCAAATCTTAAGATGACACTTGTATGTATCTAGATGGCCTCCGATGCCTCATGATTTTTCTATATTGTACTATATACCTGATCTAGACATATTTACATGTTGGATAGTCATAATAATATATGTTATTGACCTCATGTGTGTATGCACCTTTCACTCTTTCAGTTATTTTGTGCATGTTTTGTAAACAATATCCAATTATGAGAATTTCCTTGGCTCCTAGATCCAATTGTGAATCAATTCTCATAATCTATCCACTTCTAATCACCAAACATCTAAATGACATTACTTTGGTTCTAAGAATCATGCTTCTATACAGTTTAAACTTTTGATCCATATATATATATCAATGGGATCACTTGTCCTTGTAGATTATAGCATTCCCTACAAGTTAAATATTTTGATATGGTTAGGAACATTTAATAATCAATCTATCAAGAATAATTTATCCAAGAATGTAGGTATCGTTTACTCAATGCTTCAACACAACACATAAGTTGTCATTATTTGCATGCTTATGGTATTCATTATAGAATACCATTAAGAGTGTGTAGTACTCTTAGTATGTTATAAAGGAGGCGGAATCCTAGATGGGTTGTGCAACATGACAAGCTATTTAAACAATCATGTGCATAAAAAATAATACATAAGCCTATTGTTCATCAATAAAGGAACTATATCACATTCTTAACAACTTCCTGAATCTAGGAATGTAGATCCCCATAAAACATATTAAAAGCAACCAGATGTAATATACCAGATCATATAAAATCAAATAAATACCTTTCGTTGTTTTTTGATGGGCTTCCATGACCATAGTTCATTAATATTCATATGCTTGCAGGAAGATCATCACAGTTTGGATCTTCATATCATCTCTTCAATATGTAGAGTACTAGAAGAATAACTTTGAATAATCATCATTCATTGAATTGTTGTGAGGATTATCTTCATCAACATTAGCGGTTCATGATGCATGATTCCTCTTGTTTATACTAAAACACTTGTTTTCATTGTGACCATATTTATTGCACTTATGACATTGTATGTGTGATAAATCATTCTTCTTCTCCCTTCGAGATTTGGAGAAGAACTTGGTCTCCTAGCATGGTGCTTATGATTGTGAAACTTACTTCCTTTTCTCTTTCCTTTCTTGGCATGAGTAATGAAGGCTTGATTCTCCTCAACATGAGAACCATGGAGTCTTTATTGGAATCCTTATCTCCTCCAGACTGAAATATTCCATAGTTTGTCAAATTTTGGCAGCTTGGTTTGACCACTTATGGTTTGGATGAAAGGCTCACAATATGGTAGAAGACCATTTAGAGTGGTCATGACAAGCTACTTTTCTTCAATGTTATCTCCACTGGACCTTAGCGTGTCCCGAAGTTCAATGATTCTCATGAAATATGAGGCAATTGGTTCAGACTTAATCATATTCATATTTGATAAATGCTTCCTCAATGTGAGTGTCACATTGATGCTACTGTGTTCAAATAACTTCTTCAAGGTATTGAACATCTTCCTAGTTGTCTTCCTTTTTATATTTGCAGAACCTAGTGATATTTGACTAAGTCCACCAGAATCCTTCTCGCTTTCGCATCACAATAGCTCCTTTGGGACTTGTCTTCTTCCTCTCCTGGTTCTCGAACTTACTTATTGACAAACTTCAAGAGATGTTTTTCTTCTAGTATGAGAAGAAACCTAGAATTCCAGGATATGAGGTTTCTATCCCCATTAAGACAATCTTTAACCTTCATTCCAATAATATTGTCTACAAATCTAAACCAGAAACCCTAGTAGCGGTTAGTTCAAAAATGAATTTTGGAATTTTAGTGAAACTGACCTTACATATATATTCTTCCTATTAAGGTGAGTTCATGGAAGATGATTTCAGGCCAAAAAAGTTGTGGGAAGCCTCCAAAACTTGATTCCCTATTTTCTTCCCACAATATCCTGCAGTGTCCCACAATGTCCTGCAGTAAAAAATTGAAACTTCTCCAAATTTGATTTTGCTTCGACCAAAATATGTGCCTCCCCTAGAGCAAATTTTCCACAACTCTTTTTTAGTTCAAGAGGTGAGGGAAGGCCTTAGAAGGTCAAACCCCAGTTTCTGAAAATGGCCTCTTCTAGAACTACTCTGATACCATGTTAGATTTTACAAGATTATTACAATATAACATTAGTGCAAATAAACAATAGGATATCTAGAAGAAATACAAAGCACATAAACAAACAACACAAGAATTATCATGGGAAAGCTAATAAGGAAAAATGAAATAAGCCTTCGAAAAAAGATAATTGCATCTCAGAGCTAAGAGAAGAAGAAAGAGAGAGAAAATGTCTCTCTAAGATACAGCCCAAGAAAACACTCTCCTTGACTACAGTAGCGCACCTCTTCATCTAGAGAGAACTATCTGTGAGTGGATGCAATAATGAGGGGAAACTCCTATTTATACTAATTTTCTAGGTGAAAATTTACTGGGGATGACCAAACAGTTTGACTAAAGTTGAACTACCATGGGGAAATACAAAATAATTTATTTTTATTCTTGTCTTGTGTATTCTTTTCCTAGGGTTTACATTGATTCTATCTAGGGTTTACTTGAGTAATTACATTAGTATAACCTCTCGTAGGAGGTATAAGGATATACAATACAAGTATAATAAGAATAACTTATGAGTTGCACAAATTCTGAGAATGGGTACGTGGAGTGGCTAGATATGTTGCTAGGAAGGGAACATGACAAATATTGATTGCCTATATCCCCACAAATATCATAGTCAAGACACATTTGGGCTAGCCTCAAAACACCTGAAAACTGGATTACCACACTCGACCATAAACAAAAAGATTGTATATACATAAAACCAGACCAAGGCTTCTCAGTGAACCTCATTACCATTGGAATGAGTCATCATTCTAGAGCTCGAAGGATTTGCTCAGGAATTCCTATCCACTGTAATCCTCATGATAAATTGAATTCCAAATTTATTGGTAATCACATCAACCTTCTTATGCAAGAGTCAGGAATCCACATGGTGTTCCGTAAAAAAATTGACCTTTTCTCCACCATCCTTTATCACATTTCCCATTTCCATTAGTAACTGAGCTAGCAAAAAAATCCTTACCCACAAGGAGGAAATCGAATGTTCATACAGAGCCACCCATTCCCTTTTATTAACAAGGTCCTTCATCATGGGGTCTTCTCTCAGTTAATCCATGTCATAGCACCTTCATTCATGGGATATTAAAGAATACCCCCAATTTGACTAGATATTGATAATTACCTACAAAACTCCTATTGTTGACCCCACCTCCTAATAAATATTTCTAATTTTAAAACCCCTATTTTTTCGATATATTCCTTATTTTTACAAGAAGCCCCTTTTTATACCCCCCNGTTCTTAATCTAATGTGACAGACCCTCAAACTCGTTTACCTGTTGGGTTGGATCTAACTCATCCCATAAACCCTCCACTTCTTATATTTAATTATGCACGACTTGTGGGATTTCCAACTTGAAGCAGAGGGATGCCCAAGAAGCCTTCATTTTCTCCCCTATGACTTTCTTCCTGACCCCCACTTGTTCTCCTTTCCTCACTCAACACCCTTTCATTTCTTATGTCTCCATCTCTAACAGCCAGCACTCCTACCATCTCTTATATCCACCACTCTTTCTTGGAACCCAACTATTAGACCACCTTCTTCGCAGAATCCTCAAGCATTATGATGATACCAATAATTAGAGTGTATTTTCTCCCAAGGACCATGCTAACCTCGATACTTAAGCTTGTATTTCCAAAAACTTCCCTCATTACACAAAGGGAGTTCCATGAGCAAAACTAAAATCCTGTATCCATGAGAACTTCACCACCCTTTCTCCAAATTATGCACTATGACCGATCATACAGATGACCTCTTTCCACGTACTAACTAGCAATTAATACCTGAGACTACCAACTTCGAAGATTAAAAAAACTCATCTTCCTCTTCCCCTTCACCACTTCACCGTACCCGAGGTGTCTACCCCTTGCATTATAATGTTACCACATGGGCTTGTGATGTGTCATTTTCTTGTTGCCTCGTTCCTTATCACCTACATCGGAGATTAATGTTGAAAGACATGGAGGTGGGCTTTGATCCACTTGTGTGTGCAGGAGTGACAAGATCATTTATTACAATCTCTCTGGGTGCAACCACACATCTTACCACTACCTCAAGGTGATCCCATGGTTTCAAGATTGACCCTTACGAAAATTGAACCTTAAGTATTGGTAAAAAACACCTCGCCCTTCAGAAATGGATCCAAACCCCTTGGATAATTTATATTATCAATATTAATTGAATTTCAAAATATAATATTTACATTCTTTTATATATAAATAAATATAATATAATATTAATAGTATTTGAATATAAATATTCCATTAAAAATAAGATATCATCGTAAATATAATCAAATATTTTGATAAATATAACTATTGAGTGTAGTAAATTAATATGATTTGAATATAATATAAATATTCCATTAAAAATGGATATCATAAATATAGTCAAATATTTTAATAAATTAATAATAATGATCAAACTTGCGCTAATCACAATATACCGTGAGCACCCATAACAATGGACCAAATCTAATAAAACATCTTAAATCCCGACCACAATGGATCTAAGCTTCATCATTAACTCCTATTTAAACAAACTTTTCCACTCCTATTTAAACAAATTTTTCTTTAACCTTTAGTACGACTGTATTTGAGCTTTCTTTTTACTTGAAGCGTATGCGAAAGAATAGTTGCTCTTTTTTTGTAGAAGAATATTTGTTAAGGTTGGCCTGTGAGTAGTTACAGAGAGTTTCAGAAGTTAAAATGGAGAGTTTTGGAGATAAGCTTGAGCGTGCACTGTCAAAAGAAAACGCAGTCGTGGAAAATGAGACAGAGAATGCACTGGTGGCAGTGCCAACTACAACTGCAACTGCAGCGTCGTCTTCTGACAATAGCCGATCAAAGAGGAAGAGGGCAGCGTCATCTTGTGACAGGTTGCCCTTGCCACCATAGTCAACTGTATCAAACCGCCACACCCTCGTGCTGGACATGGACAGCACCATCTTGCTCGCGCGCAGTGAAATGTTACCCATGGATGAAGGGTCCCACTATTATGAGGTCACTCTGAAGAAGCCCTACTACGTTTACGAGAGGCCCGGCTTGGATTCATTTTTAAGGGAGATTTCCAACCTGTTTGAGATCGTGGTTTTCACCGTGAGCAAACAAGAAAGAGAGGATGAGTTCCTAGACAAGATCGACAGGAATAAGCTCATCAGCTTCCGGTTTTACAGGGATTCATGTGACAAAGAATCATCCGGCGTGTGGGTTAAAGACCTGTCTCGCCTTGGAAGGGATCTACGCACAGTAATTCTCATTGACGACAAGCCCAATTCGTATAAGCGTCAGCGGGACAACGGCATCCCTATCAAACGCTTCGAAGGTTTCAATTCCGACTCAAACCTTAAAGAGCTCATCCCATTCTTACGCAAACTCAGTAATGCCGAGGATGTTCGCCCACTGATTCGCGATAAATACCACCCGGATACTCGCCCAATTACTCAGGTGTAAATCCTTTAAAAATGAATGGTGAAGAACAATGTGCTGCAGAAATGTCATTTGTTTTTTTCGCGTCTACTAAAAATTTCGATGTTTTTTTTTCTCTCCATTCTGACTGACAGAATAAACCTCATACTGTATTTTTCTTTTTGCAGCAGAAACTTGAATGTTTATATCTACCGTAAAACTTCCGGAAAAAAAATCTGATGTTGGTTTCTATTATTTCTAAGTGTCTAACTATCTCAATAACAATGAGCATAACGAAGAGAAGTTTGATATTCGTTTTTATTTTTGTACTGTTTTTACTTACTGAAAATGGAGGTTATGATATTGACTTTTTATTTCGAAAGGTCTAAAGGTCAATTGCAGCTTTTCTATATGTTTCGAAACTGAAAATATAAAAAATAATAAAATATAAATTGAATTTTTTGAACTTACTGTATAATTTATTTTTTAATTGTTTATAACTTCACTAAGTTTCTTGGTTTTACTTTTGCATACTGTACCTTTTTATTTAAAAATGAAAAATTATGAATATAATTTATACTTTTAAATCTCAACTGCTTTTCACAAGTTATACTTTTAAATGTCAATTGCTTTTTCAAATGTTTTGGAAGTGAAAATATGATAAAATAATAATATGTTTTAATATTAATTGAAAAACATGAAATTGGATTCTATAAACTTAGTTTATAACTTTTAATTTTGTTAAAGGATATAATACAAATCAAATTAGTTTAAAGTTAGCATGTGATATAATTTTAATTAGCTTAAAACTTTTAATTTTGTTAAAACATATAATACAAATCAAATTAGTTTAAAGTTAGTATGTGATATAATATTAATTAGTTTAAATATGTTTTAGCTAAGAAAGTTACGTTGTTCAATAATTTGTTAACAAAATATATTGGAAATGAACTCATGTTTAATAAAAAAAATGATTGGTTTCATTGTACCAATCCAATTTTTAATAATAAAATTATATTATTTATATGAGCGAGCTTAGTGCATTTATTTTATATTTGTAATTTTTTTATGTAAATCAAAATACTTAATTTGGTATTACAGTTATATTGAAGGAGAAAGTTGCTCCAATGTTGTGCATAGTGAAGAGAGTTAAATTATGTAAAGGAAGCCACGTATGAATGAGTGGATGAGTTGTCATTGACATCATTTGAAAGGGGCACTATTTATCTAATAGGATATTTCAATGGTAGATCAAAGCATAAATATTCTGACACCAAATTAAATCTTATAGAGTAAAAGAGCTCATCAAGAAATTTCCGTCAACACTTGCGGCCTCCGGATGCAGAAGTTATTAAAGTTTGAATTTGCGATAAAAATATGCAAAACTGGGGAAAAATGTACAAGGCATGGTTTGGAAAAATGTTGGTGGATTTTATGGGATTGGAACCCAAGAACTCCAAGACCACCAAAATCCTTCATCAAACTCTCCTAGCCAACTTCCTCACATATGTTCCTTCTAAGGTATAGAAAAAATGTTGTATATAAGGTTGAATACGTTGCAGTTTTGAAAAGGGGTGAGGTCAAGGGCATAGCCATTGACCCCGTGGTCGACACCGAGACCATATTGCATGCCTTTCCAATGTCTATAACATATCCCAAACCATATAGTATAATATCCCATCTATGCCACGAACCATAAGTTATAGCCACTGTTTCATACCATATCATTGTAGTGTATTTATTTTATGTTTGCAAGTCTTTATGTAAATTAAAATACTTAATTTGGAATTACAACTATAGGGAAGGAGAAAGTTGTTCCAATGTTGTGTATAGTGAAGAAGGTTAAATTATGTGAAGGAAGCCACCCATTAATGAGTGGATGAGTTGTCATTGAGATCATTTGAAAGGGGCATTATTGATCCAAGAGGACCTTTCAATGGTCAATCAAAGTATAAATCTTGTAACACCAAATTAAATATTATAGATTAAAAGCACTTGTCAAGAAATTTCCATCAACACTTGTTTTGCATCAAACGACATCCAAATGCAGAAGTTATTAAGGTTTGAATTTGTGATAAAAATATGCAAAACTGGGAAAAAATGTATAAGGCATGGTTTGGAAAAATGTTGGTGAATTTTATGGGATTGGAACCCAAGAACTCTAATACCTCCCAAATCCTTCATCAAACTTTCCTGGCCAACTTCCCTGCATATGTTCCTTCTAAGGTATAAAAAGAAAAATGTTGTATATAAGATTGAATACGTTGTAGTTTTGAAAAGAGGTGAGGTCAAGGGCATAGCCATTGACCCCATGGTCAAAACCGAGACCATATGACATGCCTTTCCAATGTCTATAACATATGGCAAAACATATAGTATCATATCCCATCTATGCAACGAACCATAAGTTATAGCCATCGTTTCATACCATATCATTGAACCATATTATATTTTGCTACCGCTTGCCAAAAATTACATGTAATATATGCCATGATATATGTAGTTAATACCTAGCAACAAAACCTTATGTTGGGGAGAGGTCTGCAAGATTTGAACTCGTGATGTCCTCCCTTATTGTCCAGTGCTTTAACCAACACACCAAGCCTGCCACTTATGGTGGGAGTTGGTATTTAATATTTTTAAATTAAAATCCTATTTAAACCATGGCCCGAGCCATGAACACACGACAATGTATATCACAGTTCTGCATAGATACCAAGATGGTTTTTCCCAATTCCCAAGGTGGTTTCAACATAGATCCCAAGACAGTTTGCATGTTTTTCGAGGTGGTTTCTACTTAATTACCAAGGCATTTTGGAATATTTTCTGAGGTCTGTAAAATCATTAATGGGCACAGGTACTGAGGTGGAATCCACATTGTTGTCTTTTATGCAAGAAGTGTTTATCGATTTGCGTGCTAGAGGAAGCCTCAAGCAACCTGGTCAATTTTATACTCAATTTCTTGAAATTTTTAGAGGATCATAGTGGTGCTAACTATTTTTGTTGCTTACTGATAGAAAACAGAAGTGGTTCCAAAAAACAATTATTGTAATCCTTGAAGAATGAATAAGATCAACCTTCCCATTGGAAGTGGCCCAGAGACGTAGCCTAGGAGGGGTGAACTCCATTATCAGCTCTTGTCTATCATTTTCATGGTTTGATTTCTATTTATTTGCTTATGTGTGTATGATTAAGCATTTAAATTTCAACTGTAAAGCTTGTTTATGAGAATTTAACATATAAAGTTCACAAGCAATTTTTAATAGTTAAAAAGATCTTGAATATTTTCAGATCAAGTTTAGTATCAGAGCTTAATAACCAATTCCATTCTGAGTGTATGTTAACAAGATCCAGGCTAAAGCGAGGTGAAGGTGTACTTGGGACTTTCAATTTAGAGATTGGATGTGCACATCAAAGAGAGAAAATGAAAGATGAAGATTACCAAGGAGAATATGAAAAGGCC
Source organism: Pseudotsuga menziesii (assembly GCA_001517045.1). NCBI lineage: Eukaryota > Viridiplantae > Streptophyta > Pinopsida > Pinales > Pinaceae > Pseudotsuga > Pseudotsuga menziesii. The sequence goes on from LPNX010434610.1 coordinate 181,100, forward strand.
TTCCGTAAGACTATCTATCAGATGGAACACATGGTAGAAAAATTGTTTGCATATTATCAAGAGAGGTTTGAAACTAAGAAAACAAAGAAGTAGAAAGTAGAGAATAATACTTTGGGAAAAGGAGGAGACCCTTCTGGGCCTTCTTCTCCATCTTCTAAAAGCCTCATTATTGCTTCTTTAAATCCAAAGAAACAACCTAAGAATGTTAAGTTTGATTTACCTTATTTGAAACTTGATATTAAGTTTGATTTTCCTACATAAAAATGGTGAACTTAACACAGAAAAACTAGATGATTGGATCAGGAAAAATGAGGTGTGTTCAAAGATTCAAAAGCTTGTGGATGATAAAGCAAAGATCAAGTTCGCTACTTTTTGTCACGGAGAAACCACACTCATCTAGTGGGAGAGTAAGACACAAGAAGACCTAATCACAAAATAAAAAAGTATTTCTTCCTGGTATGAATTTCCTTCTGCATTAAAAAGAAATTTTATCCACTAGGTTACATACAACAATCCATGATGGATTGGAAAAACTTAAGGCACGGTAAAGTTCAAAATTTACAAGAGTACACTCAAGAATTTAGAAAGAGAGATATGATGTTGGGTATACCTCTTTACTCTCAATAAACTCTTCTCAATTTTATTGGAGGATTACATAGTTATTTGCATCATAAAATACTTATGGTTAATACTACTAACCTTGACGAGGTATGTGTGCAAGACACGCACATGGAATCCAAAGGCAAGACTGTTCATGATGTTTCCTTAGCTAAATATAACCAATAAAAAGAGGGTAAGGAAAAAGGGAAAGGTAAACATGTAGCTACAGTGAGGAAAGGTGATGAGAGGCCTACATGCTTGCATTGTCAAAAGTAAGGGAATGAAGAGGCAAAGTGTTGGATATTGCATATAGAATTGAAACTGAAGTAGTTTAAGCACTGAAAGAGGAAGAAAAAGGCCATGATTATCGTTGAATACCTTGGATCATATTCCAAGGATGAAACAAAGATAACAACCGTGGGTATGAAAGGTAAATCTATTATTGGTAATGATTCTAACATTGGTTCTTCATGTGCTTCTACTTCTGAATATCGTGTCACTTCTAAAGATAAAAATAATTCATTGTTTCATATAAGGGTGATTACAAAAAAAACTAAGATCAACACATTCATATATAGTCGATCCCAAGCTAATCTCATTTTAAAAGAAGTAGTTAAGTAGTAGGGATTAACAACAAGTTACCACACAAGAAACCTTATCCGTTAGGTTTGGTGTGAAAAGACACAATATTGCAAGTAACAAAACAATGTCATCTCAAATTTTCTATAACATCTAAATTTGTAGATGAAGTTGAATTTGATGTGGTTCCGCTAGATATCTGTGGAATTGTGTTGGGTAGCCTGTATTTATATAATCGAAAGTTAATATTTTATAGAGAACATAACCAAGATCACTTGTTTAAGGAAGGAATTGAATTCACAGTACATTCACATTTATTAAAAAATGACAAATCATTGGACACTACACAACAACTAAAAAAGGTTGATAATGCAAGTCAGAATTTTGCATCTATGTCTATTCAAAGTAAGGAGAAAAAGAACCCCAAGCCTGAAAATGAAGTGTCATTTCATTGCAATGCACCAATTATGGTTGATAGTGTTTCAATGGTAAAAAATCATCATGATATGGGTACATTCTCTTTCAAATGTTCAATTTTTATATTCATCTTTCTACTGATCAGTAGTTTATGGTTGGGTTTAACAAATTTGAATGAAAATTAACTTGAAAAAGGAATTAATGTACTTAACAATGTAAGTTCAATGTTGATTGTTGTTACGTTTAGTCATATGTATAGGTTACAGGAAGAATGTATAAGTGATACGGTACAAGTGAGATGAACATGTCCTCACTTGATTTCTTGATTAAAATATGATTTTGGTGGTCCAAAAGCTTCCTAGTGGGAAGGTTCCATTTAGGAATATATTTGAATGATAGATCAAAGTATAAGTATTATAATTGAAAATTAAATATTACAAGGTAAAATAGCTCGTCAAGAGCTTTCCGTCAATGCTTGTTTCACGTGAAACAACATCCTAATGCAGAAGTTATTAAGGTTTGAATCTGTGACAAAAAGGTGCAAAAATAGGAAACAAATGTATAAGCATGGTTTGAGAAAATGTGTGTGGAGTTTATGGGATTCGAACCAAATAACTCCAATATTGTCCAATCCTTCATCAAACTCCCCTAACCAACTGCCCCACATATGTTCCTTGTAAGGTATAGAAGAAAGGTTCCAATATTGTCCAATCCTTCATCAAACTCCCCTAACCAACTGCCCCACATATATTCCTTGTAAGGTATAGAAGAAAGGTTGTATATAAGGTTGAATACGTTGTAGTTTTTGAAAAGGGGCAAGGTCGAGGGCATAGCCCTCGAACTCATGGTAAAAAATGAGACCATATTGCATGCCTTTCCAATGTGTATAACATATGCTAAACCATTTCGTATCATATTCCAATCTATGCCATGAATCATATGTTATAACCACCGTTTCATACCATATCATTGAACCATATTATATTTTTCCACCACTTGCCAAACGTTATGTGTAATATATGCCACAATATATAGTTACTATATGCCAACAAAAACTTGTAATTGGGATATTTCCATGGGATTTAAACCCGTGACCTCCTCCCCTATTGCCACTGTTTTAACCAACGCGCCACACCTGCCTCTTATGGTGGGAGTTGCTATTTATAATTTCTAAATTAAAATCTTATTTAAACCATGGCTAGAGCCATGAACCGAGGACAATGGATATCACTCTTTTGCACAAATACCAAGATTATTTTTCCTATTTCCCAAGGTGGTTTCGTCACAGATACCAATGTGGTTTTGCATGTTTTCCAAGATGGTTTTGCACATTTTCCAAGGTTGTTTCTATATAGTTCTTGAGCCATTTTGGCACATTTCCCAAGGTCCATACAGTCATTAATGGGTATGGATACCAAGGTGGAATCCATACTGTTTTGTATTTTATGCTGACATATTTTTTCAATTTGCGTTCTAGAGAAGGCCTCATGCAAACCTGATTGAGTTTATACTCAGTTTTATCAAAATTCTGATATGATCACGGTGGTGCTATATGTTTTTACTGGTTACTGATAGAAAGAAAAAAAAGTGGTTCTAGAAACACATTATTGTAAGCTTTGAAGACTGAATAAGATCGACCTTCCCACTGGAATTGTCCTGGAGATGTAGCCTAGGAGGGGTGAGCTCATTATCATCTCTTGTATATAATTTTAATGGTTTGCTTTCTGTATGTTTTCTTATGTGTGTATGTTTAAGCATTTAAATTTCAGTTGTAAATCTTGTTCATGAGAATTTAACATATAAAGTTCACATGCAATTTTTAATGGTTAAAAAGATTGTGAATATTTTCAGATCAACTATTGTGTGAGGTTAATTACATTTTAATCGTTGGATGAGGGCACTAACATATGTATGCAAGGACACCATATTAAAGCCACTAATTGGCAATAGAGAGTATCCATCATTTTGAAGATAATTGATAAAGATAAGCATTTTCATATTTCACTAAAATCAAAGAAAATGATGGGAAAATGAATGACAAATAAGAGTGGCATTGAGTATACTACTAAAAAAAAATTATGCAACTATCTATTGCAGAATCTATGCCACAGATCTTCTCAAAATGAATATTAAATCATCAACAAATTTACTCTCTATTGAAGATACTAACACTAATTATCATCTCATCTCCCTTAAGAAGATGCACTTGTTCTATTTTAAAAAACTCACTTTATGCATCGTATGAATAAGAATTTTTTAACCTTTTTTTTCTTTGAATTGTATTGTATTCCTTAAATGTGGGAGTTAAATTATAAGTCGTAGGTAACAAAGCCATATTGTATAAAAACCATCTAATAAAGTGTAATGGTAGAATAACGGTTTCATCAATGACATAAAAGGGGATCAACCCAATTCACTTCATAGTAATAAAAATGTATCATTTATATGGGTTTGTTGATTACGATTCTTTCATGTTTCCAAATCTTCATGTAAATCAAGACTCCCTAATTTTTTATTTTTGTAAATTCCTCTAAAAGTTATTATATAAAAAAATTTATAATTATCTATGAACATATTTGAAAAGTTAGGAATTGATTCTTATAGTAAGTAACTGAGGATGTTATTTTACACAATGATAATGCTTTCACTCTAATTATTTATGATTTAGTAAATGTTCATCATAATTAACCTATACATAGATGATGGAATGTATTTCCTTTACTAATTTGTGATGTAATTTATATGGTCCAAAATTCATTTTGAGGCACATTGAACAGCATGACAAACAAACAATTATTAACATTTAAAGACGTTCTTATAGCTTAATCTAGTTGTTAGTTTCTACCATTCAGTATGCTTATGCCCCCTTGTTCTTGTGTTTTATTTTGTACTTCTTCTTTTTGATATTTTGGTTCAAGTTTATATGCATTGGAGTACATATTCAAGTAGAGCTTGTTCATGGGAATTAATGGAGAATTCATGTAAATTATTCAACATTGTCCCTCAACATCATATAATAAAAACAATGGTTATAACTATCATGCTCTATTTGATTAAAATAGATGTCTCGTCTATTTACAATGTACTTGTTGTATGCAATAGGAAAATGTTGGAATAATGTGGAAATGCTAGGCAGAAATTTAGGTATTGGGTTGATGTGTACTTTCTATAATTAGTATGGAGAGGTTTCAGATCCACCTTTCATGGATCTATGGTTTGGGCTGTTGCTACTGTCTACACCTTTATATTGTAATGAGTTTGTATAGATTAATTGAATTGGTTTGACCATTCCTTTGTGTAAGCCAGCCATAGAGATGTGCTATGTCTTCCTTCTATATTCTTTTGGTATCAGAGCATCTAGGTGAGTGCTTGGGTGAATGCTGGGCTGTGAGAAGATATCTATATCTATCTATATATATTTCCACCATCGTTTGTAGAGCTTTGTGTTGAAGACGCAGCAGTGAGTGTGGAAGACGCAGCATGAAGAGGAGCTTCTCCCATGTGAACAACCCGCCAATGGAGAGCCTGGTGTGCATGTAGATTGCTGTGTAATAATAGGGGGAGATCATTGTGGAGAGGAGATCACCATGAAGAACTGAACGGTGGGCGCAAGCGTTGAAGGAGTCAATTTTTTTTTATGAAGTTTGTTTGCGTGAAGGAGCCATAGTCATGGTGCAAATTCGTTGGCTCTCAACTATATACAAATCCGTGCATCCTCACAAAGGAAGATTAATTGGAGCCACTGCCATGACAAAATCACCATTGCCAAAATCGTGAAAATCACCATTGCCAAAATCACCATTTTTTTGCCAAAATCGTGAGCTGTGGAACCTGCTGCGTGGTGAATTTCCAGCGAGACATTGTTGCTGATAGTTGTTGGGCTGAGAAAATTGTGAGTCCGCCATGAATAGAGCCACTACAAAGGAGATCATTGATAAATACTAAATCGCTGAGAAAAATCCTGAGTCAACTCGTTTTACTATGGAAATTTCTGATTTTGCAGCAATTTAAATCACTGTGGAGTAGATCGTCGGTGCAATGGAGGCTTGAGATCAGCCTGGTGCATGAGCCTGGTGCTGTCTATTTTTGTTTTCTCCCATAAATTATTTTTCTATGTGGCACCGCTTATCAGCGAAAGAGGAAGAACGGTGCCTCCACCAAAAATTGCAAGGGAAGAGCGATGGTACCGCCTGGCAGCCAGGAGTGAGGAGCGGTGGCACCACGAAGATGAGCGGTGCTCAAGCCTTGCCTTGTACCAAAATCGGGAACCACCCCCAGAAACCATTTTCATAAGAAGAAAAGGCGCGGTTCTGCATTTCTTTTTCCCCGTTGAATAAATATCGGCTCTCTAGATCAGCCGAAAGAAGGTAAAATGGAAAATCCACTTCTTGTTGATACATATATCAATAAAACATCCAAATTAAACAGTGAAAATTATGTAAATTGGAAATTTAAGATGATGACTGTGCTTGAATCCGCTAATGCGTGGTCAATTGTGATCGGTGATGAGCCGAGGCCTGCAACTGTCACATTGCTTCTGGACTAGAATAAGCGGGAGATGAAAGCAAAACTGAAATTAAAGATGTCTATGAAAGACAATATTATTCCACATATCAGAAACTATATGACATCCAAGAAAACATGGGACACGCTCAAAGGCCTGTATCAAAAAACTGATGCAAATCGGGTTTTGTTTCTCAAAACCAAATTGTTGTCAATCAAGATGGAGGCTAATGAAGGGGTAAGCAAATTTATTTCTCGCATTAAAGAACTGAGTGATAAATTGGGTGACATGGGTGAAGTTGTTGAAAGTTCTGATTTAGTAACAGTCACTCTAAAAGGCTTACTTCCAGACTACAAAGTGATTATTTCAGCACTTGCAACGAGAGAAAAAACCCCAAATTTTGAAGAACTTACAGGGATTCTATTCCAAGAAGAAGAATGAATGAAGAACTATGTTCTGGATGCTGGAGGTTCAGACCTAGCACTCATGGAAAGAGGTTGATATACACACAGAGGCAAACCATGGAGCATAACATGGAATGGAGACAGAGGCAGATTTCATCAAAAAAAGAAAGGTATGGCTTAGACTGATTCTGATAAAAATAATGTAGATGGTCATCATTGGGGCAAACCAAGACACCTCAATAGAAATCATTGTCAGAAGAAATTTTATAGAAATAGAAACTACAATGGAAGTCACAATGGAAATTTTGCAAATACAGACACCTCTGAAATTAATGATTTTAAAAATATGAGATTATTTATTTATGAAGATGCTCTATCTGTTAAGACAGACGATGAGAATGCATGGTTCATAGATTCGGGTGCATCTGCACATATGTCTTGTAAGAGAGAATGATTCGATGAATACAATGAGAAACATGATGGCACTGATATATATTTAGGAGATAATAGGTCACACCAAGTGCAGGGTTGTGGAATAATAAATGTGAAATTAGCTAATGGTCAATTGAAACAGATTCATAATGCCATGTATGTGCCTAGCATTAAGAAGAATTTAATATAAAGTTTCAACGACAACCGAGAATGACATGAAAATAGACTTTGGAAAGTACCAGTGCCATATCAAAGACATTTTTAACCACTTCAATATTGTTGCTACAGTTTCAAGATGTGGAGTAATGTACAAGCTGGATGTGTTCAAAGACGATCATCGAGAACTTGCATCCACCGTAATCACCACATAAGAACTTTGGCACCAAAGATATGTCCATATTAACCACCATGATATTGTATTACTTCAAAATAAATCTATGGTTGAAGCTCTTCCTGTAATAAAGAATGAACATTTAGAATGTAATGCATGTGCACTTGGAAAACAATATCAAAATTAATTCCCAGTACATAGAGAAAAGAGGAAAACGGGTTTGCTTGAATTAATTCATACAGACCTATGTGGACCTATGTAAACTAGATCTTTATGAGGTGCATCATATTTTCTGACATTTATTGATGATAGATATAGATACACATGGGTGTACATTATAAGGAGGAAAGGAGATGTATTTGAATATTTCAAGGAGTTTAGAACCATGATTGAAAAGCAGACAAAAAAATGCATTAAAATTATCAGATCCAATAATGGTGGTGAGTACATGTCTGGAGCTTTCAAGAAATACTGTAAAGAGAATGGTATCCAACAGCAGTTTACAGTATCACACACTCCTCAGCAAAATGGGATAGCAGAGCGAAAGAACAAGACATTAGTTGAATGTGCAAGCAACATGCTACAAGGTAAGCAAATTTTGAATGGTTTTTGGGAAGAAGATGTGAATGTTGCTGTATATTTGAAAAATATCAGTCCAACAAAGAAATTAGAATTCAAACACCATTTGAGGTTTTCAATGGATATAAACCACAAGTTAAGCATCTACGAATCTCTGGTTGTAAAGCATTTTCCCACATACCAAAAGATGATAAGAGGAAACTAGATGCTAAATCACTTGAATCTGTCTTTGTTAGGTATTGCAATGATCACAAAGCCTATAAGTTGTTTCACCTTAGCACTCATAAACTAATTGCTAGTAGATATGTGGTGTTCCATCAACATACAGATACAAGTAACAAAATAGAACAATGGCATAGTCTGACTAAGAATAATGAATATGTCAAGTTAAACTCAATAGTTCAGGAGAAGGAAGTAGAAGAGCCACAAGAGAAGCAGGAGGAACAGAATAACAGAAGCAACAGTGAAAGAAGCAGAAGTAGCAGTGAAAGTAGCAGAAACAACAATGAAAGTAGAAAAAGTAGAATGAGTACTTCTACAAGTTCAAAGGAAGACATGACAGAAAGCAAAAGGATTATGGATGTAACCCTTGCAGGTAATTTAATGCTAAGAAGGTCAACAAGACAGACTCGTCCCACTCCAAGGTACAATGACTATACTCTAATGTCTAATTTAATGAATATCAGTGAACCAATAAATTACAAACAAGCCAAAGATAAAGCTGAATGGGTTGAAGCAATGAATGAAAAATATAACTCAATTATGAAAAATCAGACTTGGGAATTGACTGAGTTACCAAAGGATAAGACACCCATACGCTGTAAATGGTTATTTAAATATAAGCCTAAATCAAATGGTAGCATAGAAAGATTTAAAGCAAGACTAGTAGCAAAGGGCTATACACAAAAGGAGGGAATTGAATTTGCGGATACTTTTGCACCAGTAGAAAAACTAAACACAATTAGAACTCTGGTTGCATTAGCCACAACACATAAATGGAAAATCCATCAATTAGATGTAAAATATTCTTTCTTAAATGGCAATTTAAAAGAAGAATTCTACTTAGTTCAGCATGAAGGCTTTGTACAAAAAGGATAGGAACATCTTGTATGTAAACTAAAGAAATCTATCTATGGTACATAAAGATTGATACCTTCTTTAATTAGAAAGGGTTAGTTAAAAGCAAAAGTGACCTTAACCTTTATATGAAGAAAGATAAGGAAGGAAATATATGCCTGATATCTTTATATGTAGATGATCTAATCATTACAGGAAATGCATGTAAGTTGATTACAGAAATAAAAAATCAACTGTCACAAGAGTTTGAAATGAAAGACCTTGGAGAATTACATTATTGTTTGGGACTTGAAGTTTGGAGAGAATCTGGCAAAACAATGATCACTCAAAGTAAGTATGCGAGGGAAATACTGAATAGATTTAATATGATTGATTGCAAAGTATCAACAATTCCTTTAGAACAAAATGTGAAGTTATGCAGCCAACATGGATCAAAGGATGCAGATGGTACTTTGTATGGACAATTGATAGGAATCCTGAATTATCTCACTACCACAAGGCCAGATATATCTTATGCAGTCAACATTTTGAGCGAGTTTATGGCTAAACCAAATGACAGCCATTGGAAAGCTACAAAGAAATCCATTAGATATCTAAAAGGGACAATGAACTTTGGTCTTTTATACACTGATAAGTTTGATGTTCAATTGGCAGGTTTTTCTGATTCTAATTGGGCAGGAAATCCAGATGATAGAAGATCTACTACACAATATGCATTCAACATTGGATCCAAAGTCGTATCATGGAGCAGCAAGAAAAAACCAAGTGTTTTTCTATCATCCACAGAAGCTGAATGCAAATCCATGTCTAGTGCAACATGTGAAGTTTTCTGGTTGAGGAGGATTCTTGAAGACATTGGAGAAAAACAAACAGAACCCACAAAAGTATATTGTGACAATCAAAGTGTAGTCAAACTAGCACACAATCCAGTTTATCATGCAAGGACAAAACACATTGAACTGCAACACCATTTTATCAGAGAAAAGATTGAGTCTTAGAAAATTAAACTTATTTATTGTAACACAAGTGATAATGTCACTGACATATTTACCAAACCTATTAGAAAGATTCACTTTGGGATCCTTAGGCAGAAATTAGGTGTTGTAGAAAATCCATTTCTACATTAAGGGGGTATGTTGGAATAATGTAGAAATGCTAGGTAGACATCTAGGTATTGGGTTGAGGTGTACTTTCTATAATTAGTATGGAGAGTTTTCTGATCCACCTTTCATGGATCTATGGTTTGGGTTGTTGTGACTATCTGTAACTTTATATTGTAATTAGTTATCATAGATTAATTGAATTGGTTCGACCATTCCTTTGTGTAAGAGAGCCATAGAGCTCTGCTATGTCTGCCTTCTATATTCTTAGTGAAAATCCCACAAATGACTTGGTGTAGCCTCCAGGATTCATAACTAGAAACAAAAATAAACACATTAATAATATATTATTTTTCATATTTGCTCATGGTATTTGCAATAAACCATTAACAAACTAAATTTCTAATAACTTTAGATTATTGTTATGTGATGCTTGTAATTACAAACTATATTTTCATAATATAGCGACACATTCTTGTACTAGTATTTCTTTAACATCAATACTCTTCCCATTTTTTAAGTAATTTGGATATCCATTTCTAACATAAAAATAGACTTTTCATGGGATTAACCTATCCAATGTACTCACTTAAAGGTTGCTTCAAACTTATATTTTTAAATCATATTTTATGTTTGGACTAGGAATAAAAAAATGATAAAACATTGCCAACAATGTAAAACAATGTACATATGCGAGTTACCTTGGAAACACAATTTGGGAAATCTAGCCTTCATGTGTAAAGGTATTCATTCACCTTGGATGATTTGTATAAGCTAGAAAAATAGGCTTGACATATATACCATTTAGCATTTTACAATGGATTTATTTAATCCTTAAAATCGGTTTAACCACATAAAATACTATATGTTACTTAATATCATGTACCATAAACTACCACTAATAAATTGGCCAATGACCAAATCAAGGTTATATTAACTACTATATTATTCAATAAAGATTAACCTAATATACCCCCATTTAAATATTACTTGAGATAAGAACACAACCCCTTGAAATTTTAATAACCTTACATTCACTTATATTGCATGCCCCTTATCACGTAGGCCTAGATATAGAATTTACACCAAGGTGACCCACCAATATAGACCTTAAATGGGATAGCCATTAGGCAATAAATGTTGCAATATTTCTAATTTTATACACACAATCCAATAAAAAATGGCTACATAATTTATCACCGAAAGGGCAGGATAACTCCCTCCAAATAATTTCGTCAGCACAAATCCAAGAAACAGGATAAGGTGGTAATTGTTTTTAAATAAAACCTAACCACCACCACCCCTCTCTCTCTCAATCCTCTCCCTAACCTTACTGACCAATAACCTATAATCCCTTAACACTCCCCCCCTCTCTCTTACTAACTCCTGGCATCTAACCCCTTAACAATCCCCCATATCTCACTCTCTTTACAACTCGTAACCTATAACCCCTCTCTTTAACTCTTACTAACCCCCCATGTGTCTGCCTCTAACCCTTTAATACACCCCCTCTCATTCTACCATACACATCCAAATTCATTTTATTGTCTTTCTTACCAATCCAAATAATATAGTTGTAATGTCAAATACCACATAAAAAATTAGTGAACAAAATTGCATACACATTATGGTTACCTATGATCCTAACCCTCAAAACCTCCTAACACACCCCCTCTACAACTCCCAAATACCCACACATTATTATATAATTTCTCTCTCTCTCTCTCTCTCTCTCTCTCTCTCTCTCAAACACACAAACACATCCATATGCCTCCCAATACCACTAACCCCCTCCTCCTCCTCCTGCTCATCCTCTCTCTTTCTTTCTCTCTCTCACTCTCTCTCTCTCTATCGTCCTCTTCCTAATACTTAATAACCCATTCTCTCACTATCTTTATCCTCTACTCCACCTACCTCCAATCTCCTAACACCTTATTATGCCTCTAGCTCTAACCCCTTAACACTCCCCTTATCTCTCTACATCTAATCCATTATCACACCCCAATGTCTCTCTCATTGCCTCTCCCTCTCTCCCTCTAACCCAAACACTCACACTCCTCACCTATACCCCCCTTTCTCTTTGTAGTATTGAGTAAATCCCCATTCAATTATTTAATTTCTGGAGCATTTATTTATACATTCTAACTCTTGGTTGAGTTTATTATTCTAACCAACCCTTTCAACTTCCTACGTGACTATTCACCTTCATAATTTTTTTGACATTCTTTACATAGTTTATGGGACCATAATCCAATGATTAGGTATCCAACACCCCCACCCACTCTTAATCCAAATGGGGCTTTGTGATTCCAAGCATGGTTCTAATTTTTTCAAACTTTTCTCATCCAAGCGATTTGGTGAATATTTCAGCAATTTGCTCATTTGTGAAACAATGTCGCAAGTGAATTGTCTTTGCCTCTACATGATATTGAATCAAATGGTACTTTGTGTTGATGTGCTTGTTTTGATCATGGAATTTGGGATTCTTGTCCAACTTGATTCCAAATTTGTTTTGAATCAATAGGGGAGTGTAATTTTCTTACCTCTCCTACAAATCTTCAAGTTTATTCCTGGGACACACAATCTCCTTTGTTTCTTTTGTAATTTCCACATATTCTGCTTCTATTGACAAATCTACTAGAATTGACTATTTGCGTGATCTCCAAGAAATAGTTGTTGATACAAGACTCATTGTGTATCTAGAAGTGGACACTCCTATATCATTGTCACCATAAAAATATGAATCAGTGTACCCAATGAGTTTGAAGTAATCTCCTTAGTGTTCTTGAATCCCCTTCAAGTACCTTATAACTTATTTTTCTGCAAACCAGTGTCATTCACAAGGTTTGTGCATGTAAATGGAAAGAATACCAACAACATAAGAAATATTTGGTCTGGTAGTGGTTATGTAGATAAAGATTCCTACAAGTTTTCGATACTTTATCGCATCCCCAAATTATTTTCCTTCACTTGATGTGAGCTTCAACTTTTATTCCGTTGGATTTGAGAGAGAATTTCACTGTATCATTCAATGTTTGTTAAGCAATTCTCAAACATACCTTTTTTAGATATGAATATGTACTTGATATTTTGAGTCAATTAAATTCCTAAGTAGTAATGAAGATGTCCGAGATAATTCATTTCAAAAAAATTCTTTAAGTCTTTATTTATGGATGCTATATAATCTTCATTGTTCCCTATAATCAAAATATCATCCACATATACAACAATAAATACGATAGATCTTCTATATTTCTTCACAAACAATGTTGCAACATCAAGATTATAGTGCTTTAAATTTAGATTTACAAGATGCTCGATTAGATTGTCATAGAATGATCATTGTGATTGTTTTAGTCCATACAAGGATTTGACAAGTTTATGTACCTTTTGTTCTTGTCCCTTCACAACAAAATATTATGGTTGAGACATGGAGACATTTTATTTCAATTCTCCATTCAAGACAGAAGTTTTTACATCCATTTGGTGGAATTTCCACTCATTTTGTGTTTCCATGGAGAGAAAAGTGTGAATGGTATCCCAATTTTTTATGTGGGAGAATGTTTCTTCATACTCAACTCCCTTTTTTATGCATAACCTTTATCCAAAACTATTCCTTTTTGTTTTTCAAGTAAGGAATCTAATTTTTATTTATTCTTGTAAACCCACTTTCAACCAACTGGTTTGTTTCCATTTGGAGGGTTCGACCAACTTTTAGGGTGGTTTTAGGTTCCATTCTTTATGAGTGCATCATATTAATTTTTCATAGCATCTTTCCATTCATTGCATTCATATTCTTATACAATGGAAGTTGGTTCAAAGTTAGTAGATAAATTCAATTCACAATCAAATGAGATATCCATGTCATCACCTAAGTTATATGCTTCTTGTTAGAACCAGATTTTGTTCTTAATTTATGTGATCTTTTGTCCTAATTTTCAACCTTTAGTTTATTATTATTTTACATTTTATGTTGGTTTTAAGATTTTTTTTTTTACAATCAGTAGTTTTTGTTGGATTTAATGCTTTAAATGGTTGAATGACTTCATTATTTTGGTCTTAAGATTTGTCTTTTGGGCTTATTAGTTAATATGTACATATTTAAACTTTCAAAAAGCTTATAATAAATTTTTATTTCAAGTATAATGCTTTATTACTAAACCTTCTTTTGAAGCATTGGCTAAAATTATGCAAAAGAGGATTCATGTAGCGTAGGAGCGAAGGTTAAAGAATGGTAGCGCTACAAGAATATTGTTTTGTGAAATCATGGCAAATAATGGTGCTGCCGAGTAATTGAAAGCAGAAGGACTCATTCTACACCTATAGGGACAGAGTGATACGTGTATAGAGCTCAGTAATAATTGTGACAAGTGTATGAAAGGAAGAAATGGCTATGAAGGAGAACCGTGGTCATAGGAAAGCTGAATTAGTGAGATCCCTTGAACACATAAGATTCCGCGGGTTCCATTAATAATATTGACAGTTGAATGAGCAGTTTCTAGGATTGTTGAAGATCATGTGCTCACCTGTCATTTTTTAATTAGACAAAAAATATTGAAGGAATTGGGGGTATTTGTGGTCTTTGGAGAGAGAACTATGGAGGTCTGCTGGACACATATGAAGACATGAGAGTGCATGTTCAACAGTTGAGATCATCATCGTGACAGGTGTGCAACCAGACAGAGAAATCATTAACTCAATTGTGATTTGCATTGACAGAGGGTTAGTTTGTAGGGGCAATTTAAAAAAATTCTAAATTTGTTGTCCTGATTTTACTCAACTATTAGTTTCATTGCTATAGTGAAGAATTTTCGAAAATATTTTCAACTATTTTAGAAATAAATTCACAGCTTAGGGTTTCACAGAAGAAATGAAAAAGAGTGGTAAAACGAATAGAGTTGAGCCCATGGATACTAGCTAGGCAAAAGATTTTCCTGAGTGTGCAGCGATTTTTCAAAGGGCTGGTTGGTTTGAGTTTTTCCAGAGAATTAATGGTTTCAGCCTAGAATTGTCATACATATTTGCAAAAGGTGTTGATAAGAACATTGTTTCATTTGAAACCCTCAAATTCAAACTCACCAGAGAATTAATTAAAGAGGCCACAGGTATAGTAGGTGAAGGAAAATTTTGGTTTAAGAAGATACCTTTTACTTTCAACTCAAAAGATTTCTTATTGCCAGAGGTTGGAACCCTAGACTAAGGCAAGGGTGTTCAGTTACATAAATTCAAGCTTGAATGGAGAGAGGTTGTCAGAATTCTACAGAGTTACATTACCTGTGAAGGTATATTTGCCTTAGTTTTCAAGTATCCCAATAGATTCCTCCAACATCTAAATCAAGAGTCAAAAATGAATTTACCCTTTTTCTTTCTGAAGAGCCTGCAAAATATGCCAGATAGAGTAAAAGGGCATAAAGATCACACTCAGTAGTCTTTTTTCATCATGGACTTATAAAATTGATTGTTGACACAGTTCTTCGAAAAAAGGGTAGAACTTGGGAACACTTTGTGTTTTGGTCAAGTATTCATACTTAACAAGAAGGTCAACCCAAGAAGAGACAAATGAATAAACAACATTGCCTTGCAAAGAAATTAAAAAGAGAAATAGTTGAAGAGATGGTGAAAGATAGTATTCAAGAAGAAGATTCAATCCAGAAATTCGAGGACTCTATGTATGAAGAGAGCAGAGGAACAATTAATGAAAATCAGGAGCAATTTTTAGAGAATATAGAAGAAAGTCATAGAGTTGATACAAATCAGGAAGAGGGTAAGAGTTGTTTATAACAGAATCAAAATATCATAGATGTACAAGAAATTATACTAGAGTTTCCTATTACAGACAATTTGAAAGAGGATAACCCACAGAGTTCAGCTGAAAAATCTAAAGAAGAGTCATTTGTGGCAGGATTAAAATGTGAAATGGTGCAACTTTCAGCTGTTAAGTATCAAGACAAATCATTAGTAATGCTAGGAGGAGCAGAAAGAAGATGGAGACCTAAAAAAAGAGAAAAAAACAAGTTAAGGCTTGGCATGAAAAATATTTTAAATCCAAAATTTGCTAAAGAGAAAGTGGCTTGGAGGATGCAAAAGGCCTAGGTTCTAAGCTATTTCAGAGTAGGAAGGAACATTTAGTAACTCTAAAGTCATCGCCGGACAAAGACAAGGATGCAGAGCAACCAAAGGTTTGTAGTACTGAAAAAGATAGCCTTCTAGAAGTTCCTGTAGAGGAAGCATATAAAGAAGATGAAGATGATGATTTGATTTTCATAAAAATGAACATTCCATGGTTATCAGACAAGACCTCTACAGTAAAAGAGGGACTATGCATAGATTCTGAAATTGAGAATCTACAAAAAATAGTGAAGCAGTGTAAGTATCAAATCAGTTTTCTGAGTGAAACAAACAAAGGTTTAGTCATGACTGATAGAAGTTAAGGGAGGACTTAAATGACATAAACACTCATTATCAGGAGTTAATTTCTATTTCGAAGGAAGCTCTAAGAAGAAAGAAGGAGACTCAAAATCAATTTAAGGAATTGAATCAAAGAATTCAGGATTTAACCCATCAAAATGAAATACTATCAAAGAAGGTTGAAGACTTGGAAGAAGAATAGTAAAGAACCAAGAGGAAATCACAATCTTTGGAAGGGATAGCATTGTTGGCTGAAGTAGCCAAGAATCTATAAGGATTACTACTGACAGGTGTCATGTAGTTAACTTTTGTAATATTAAATTGTTTATTTTGAAAAGACAATCATCTTAGTTGTTAGAACATAAATCCATCATTATTACCTTAGTTACACTAATTTGTCAATTTTATTACTTTTTAAAGCTTTAATACACTATGAGCTGGACTAGGGGTGCTTAGGTGGACATATGCCATATCAAGTTGAGGTTCTATGACCCACATGGGTACTCCAGCCTAGTAATACAGCCAGATATGCACAGCCATAATTTCTGGTGTGCTACCATTCATTGAATGTTGACAGACAAGTTGACCTGGGGCACTAGAGTGGGATTTTACCCAAATTTGGCTTGGTTTGGTGCAATTAATGTTGCATTGAGAGTCTAAACCATCCATTTTCCACACCCACACTTTCCAAGGTGTAATAATTGACCCAACACACATCATCCATGCCACTTCAGCAATTCATGTCCATTTGGAGATATTTGGGACGACATTGGCCCACCTAGGGGGGGTTTGATGCCAATTTGGCAATTTTGGGATATTTGCTCACAATTGGATTCCAAATCCATTTGAAACTATAATGATGTATTTATAAACCTGCTAGTAATAGTTTCAGTGTTAGAAATTCCAAAATTATCTTGTTTCCAACTATCATTGTGTGTAATTTAACTGTAATTTGATGGTTTTTTCTGAATCTTGCACCCAAATTTGATTTGTGAACCTCACTAACACTCCTAGATTCTCCTATGGTTTGAATTAATCACTTTATGGTTCAAATTTCTCACATGGTATAAGAGCTGGTTGGATATTTTTGATTTGCAGAGCAAATTCTTAGTGGATTTGAGCTGCTTTGTTAGTGAATTCCAGATAAAATCGAATTGCTGAGTGTAACCTAGTTATCAATTTTACCACCATCAGCACAGGTAGTAATGGAGGCTACCCACATCATGCTAACACCTTTCAACTTCTTTGAATGGAAGGCAGGGATGGTGATTCAATTGAGAGCTAAGGGGATTTTCAGAGTTACTATGGGAACTGAAGTGGAACCAAATTCTGCTGTAGAAAAAGACAAGTATTTCAAAAAATTGGATGGAGCATATGGTTTGCTGTTTCTGAGCATAGCAAGAGATTTGTTTTTCCACCTTGATAGTTTGACATCACCAAATGAGGTTTGGGAGAAGCTTGAGTCTCTATTTGGCAACACTGATGAGCTACATGGTCACCAGCTTGAGAATGAGTTGATAAGCTTGAGCCCAATGTACTTTGACACAATCCAAGAATTCTTCACCAAGTTCAAATCACTTGTATTGTAGTTAAAACAATGTGGGATTGAGAAGAAGGAATATCAACTGATCTTTTCTATACTTTCGAAGTTGGGGCCAGACTTCTTAGTCTTTGTGAGCACATTTCACTCAGGAAAACTCACCCTTCGAAACTAGAAAATGCCAAGTATGGAAAGTTTCATGGAGTCATTCACTCAAGAGTAGGACAAATTGGTCCAAATGGGTTCCATCAAGATCAAAGATCAAGAACTAACAATGGGGTTTTCGAATTCATCAAAGGGAAAACCCAAGTCCAAGAATTCAAAGTTGTCGGACAAGAAGAAATCAGAAAAACCCAAATCCAATGAGGGAGCTACGAATCCACCCAAAGAAAAGGAGAAGAAAGGAAAAGAAAAGGCCAAATTATCTTATTTCCACAAGGGATGGCATCCATAAATCTCATGCATGAAGAAAACTATAGACACCATGTCGCAGCTGCTGGAGAAGAACAACATTCCAGTTCCTTACAGTGCTAGGAAGAAAGATGGAAACTCCATTTCAAGTGAAGGAAAGGAGAAATGTCGTGCATTAGTGGTAGGTACTTCTAATTCCTCATCCTTTATTATTGATTCAGGTGCTTCTAGGCATATGGTATCCAGGAGAGAATTCTTCTCCTCCATGAGTTTGAATGTCGGCCTAGCAGTTCGAATGGGAGATTAGTCTGAAATCCAGACGCAAGGGATTGGAGAATTTATTTAGACCATGGGTTCTTCAATGATGTATTGTATGTACCGGGCCTTGTAAAAAAAATTCTGTCAGTCTACCAGATGATCCATACAGGAGAGCCAAAGAGAGTAATCTTTACTCCTGACTCTGTAGAGATTTATGAAATCTCAATAGACTAAGTTTTTGCAGTTGGGTATGCTGATCTTCATGAGAGAATGTACAAATTCTCTAATTTCCTCCCTACTTCTAGTGATCAAGCACTTCACTCACATGCCAATTAAGTCTCCAAACTATGGCATGAGAGGTTTGACCACATGAATTACAGATATCTCCAAACATTGCACAAAGAAGGAATGGTGGAAGGTCTTCCACAAATTCATCCATCTATTGGAGCATGTATTGGATGTGTGATTGGGAAGCATCCTGAGCATAGCTATGATAAGGGAAGGAAAGGAGAGCAACAAAACCACTTGAGTTGGTGCATTCTTATCTGATTGGTCCTCTACCCACTCCCTCATATGGTGGATCTAGGTATGTGCTTACATTTATTGATGACTACTCTCGATTTTCCTGAGTGTATTTTCTGAAATTAAAATCTGAGGTGTTGGAGAAACTCAAAGTTTGGAAAGCACTAGTAGAGAATGAGAGTGGAAAGAAGATCAAAGCCCTTAGGATTGATAATGGAAAGGAATATGTGAATAATAATCTACAGAAACTTTTTGAGGAGTGTGGCATCCAAATATAATGCTCAACTCCCTACAGACCACAACAAAATGGTGTGGAAGAGAGAAAGAATAGATCTCCCAAAGAGATGGAAACTTGCATGATAGAAGTGAGGGAAATTAATCCCAAGCTATGGGCTGAAGCCATCAGCTATGCTTTTCACATCTAGAACATATCCTTCCACAAATGAGTGAAATGGATGACACCCTAGGAGGCATGGTTTGGTGAAAAACCAAATGTCTCAAATTTCAGGATATTCGGGACAAAAGCATGGGCAAGAATTCCTTCAAAGAAGAGGAAAGCCTTGCAGACACAAAGCAA
Source organism: Pseudotsuga menziesii (assembly GCA_001517045.1). Taxonomy (NCBI): domain Eukaryota; kingdom Viridiplantae; phylum Streptophyta; class Pinopsida; order Pinales; family Pinaceae; genus Pseudotsuga; species Pseudotsuga menziesii. The sequence goes on from LPNX010434610.1 coordinate 200,839, forward strand.
GGAGTGTCTCATGGTTGGATATGGTGAGGAAACCAAAGGGTACAATCTCTTTTACACATCCACCAGAAAATATTTTGTTGAAAGAAGTGTCAAATTCGAAGAAGAGCCAATTCCAGACTTTGAACTTGCACCAGAGGATTGCTCCTCTCCTCAACCATTTGAAGATGTAAGTGATGACACATGCTCTATTTTTTATGATAATTCTGATATGGATATTGATGAAGATAATATTTCTGTATATGAATCACCATGTAGTCCCAAATGGGCTGAAACAATTGTGCAAGCAACTAGGGAATTGGCAGTCAATCCCCAAGAGCCTAGGAAAACTAGATCACAAACTAGTAAGGATTCATTTGTAAGTGATAGTGCTCTTGTTGAGAACTGTTACATGCTGATCCATTCTGACCCACAGACATATCAGCAAGCTTGTACAGACTCAATATGGAATTCAGCAATGGAATATGAGCTTCAGTCCCTCCAAGAGAACAATACATGGGAATCAGTTCCCCTTCCTCCCAAGAGGAAAGTTGCTCAATGTAAATGGGTCTATCTGACCAAACTTGCTGCTGATGGTTATGATATAAAACATTAGGATATATTAGTGGCTAAGGGATATTCTCAATTCCATGGATTTTATTACATAGATACCTTTGCACCGTTTGCAAAGATGGACTCAATTAGACTATTTCTTGCACTAGCAGCTAGTAAGTGTTGGGAGGTTCACCACATGAATGTAAAGAGTGACTTCTTGCATGGTGAAATATAGGAGGAGATATATATGCAGCAGCCTAAATTTTTCCAAGAGGATCCTTCATTAGTATGCAGGATGAAAAAATCACTCTATGGACTCAAGCAAGCCCCCAAGGTTTGGTATGCAAAAATGGATGCTTTCTTGATTTCAATTGGCTTCGTGAGATGCAAATCAGACCCTAATGTGTATTTGCAGAAAAATGATGTTAACTTGTAGGTCATTGTTATTTATGTTGATGATATTCTTATTACAGGTTTCTGCACCAATTCAATTGGCCAAATTAAGAACTCTTTGCACAGTGAATTTACTATGACAGACCTAGGATTGCTAAGGCAATTTTTGGGCTTAGAAATTGAGCAGAATGGTAAGGGAATCATGATAAGTCAGACACAGTATGATTGAAATCTGCTGAAGAATTTTAATATGGCTGAGGTTAATGCATCCAAGTCTCCCTTCTTTCTGGTATTAAATTGCATGAATTTGGCAATTCCCCAATGGTGGATATCACACTCTACAGGAAACTAGTGGGCAGCTTGCTCTGCCTGACTCATACAAGAGCTGATTTGTCTTATGCTGTGAGTGTTGTACCAATACACATGAACGAGCCACATGATCTCCATTGGAAGGCTGCTAAAACAATTCTTCAGTATGTCCAGGGAACTAAGAAGTTCGGGGTGTGCTACATAGCTAGTTCATCACTTCAACTAGATGGATTTTCTGATTCAAATTGGTCCGGTGATCCAATTGACAGAAAGTCAACATCAGGTTTTGTCTTCATGTTTTCTGAGGGTCCTATTTTCTTTTCAAGTAATAAATAGCACACATCTCACTTTCATGAGCAGAGGCCGAATACAGGGCAGCAGTCAATGCTGCAACTCGGTGTGTTTGGTTGTAGGGAATTCTTAAGGAGTTTGGTGTCACAATTGATTCTCCAACCAACATTTGGGTGGATAATCAGAGTGCCATCAAGATATCCATTAATCCAGTACATAGGAATAGGACAAAGCACATAGAGATTCACATGCATTACATTCGGGTCTTAGTGCATGACATCATGATCTCATTGCACTATTGCCCATCCACCGAGCAAACTGCCGACATTTTTACCAAGGCTTTCACTAAGAAGACCTTCACTTACCTGTGATCTTTGATTGGGGTGAGAGAAGAATGGTAATTTTCTGTTATATCATTACAGGTCCATCCCCATGTCTATTCTTGAGGGGAGGTTTTTCCCATGTGGTTTTCCTTTTTTCCTCGGTTCACATGGACAAATAAAAAATGAAATTTCTGATTATGTACTTGAGGTGACTTGAGCCATTGTTTCCAAGGCCTTCATCATTTTGTGAGAATAATTAGTTGTTGGATTGATGGAGGGTGTTAGAACATTAATCCATCATTAGTACCTTAGTTACACTAATTAGTCAATCTTATTGCTTTTCTAAGGTTTAATACACTATGAGGTGGACTAGGGGTGCTTAAGTGGACATATGCCATGTCAAGTTGAGGTTCTATGACCCACATGGGTACTCCAGCCTAGTCATCCAGACACATATGCATAGCCATCATTTCTGGTGCACTCCCATTCATTGAATGTGGACAAACAAGTTGACTTGGGGCACTAGAGTGGGATTTTGCCCAAATTTGGCTTGATTTGGTGCAATTAATGTTGCATTGAGAGTCTAAACCATCCATGTTTCCACACCCACACTATCTAAGGTGTAATAATTGACCCAACACACATCATCCATTCCACTTCAGCAATTCGTGGCCATTTGGAGAGATTTGGGACAAGATTGGCCCACCTAGGGGGGTTTGATGCCAATTTGGCAATTTTGGGATTTTTGCTCACAATTGGCATCTAAATACATTTGAAACTCTTATGATGTATTTATAAACCTATTAATAATAATTTCAGTGTTAGACAGTCCAAAATTATCTTGTTTCCAACTATCATTGTGTATAATTTAACTGTAATTTGATTTTTTTTGCTGAATCTTGCACCCAAATTTGATTTGTGAACCTCACTAACACTCCTAGATTATCCTGTTGTTTGAATTACTCACTTGATGGTTCAAATTTCTCACATTAGTAATAGTTTCGAATCTTAACCTAAATTGAGTTAGTTAGTTATGTAATTGTTTTGGGATGAAACAAATATAAAAGAAAGAAATCAGATGTTAGGAGGGTTCAAATTTTCACTCAAGGAGAGGCATTTTTTGTGCTATGATATCTCAAGCTATCACTCACAACTCTTATGTAACTGGATGACTGTTTTTTGATTATATATAAACTGACAAGCCTTTTTACCTGTCGTGTTGTTTCATTTCTAATCAGGTTGATTACTCAGTCTACAATTTAATTTCTTGTTTAAAGATTTTATTCATGTAAATGCGTGTAGCCTCTGGGTGAAATTATTTTTTCATGTGTAATGTTTATGGTTTATTGGGATGTGTTTGATCCCCAATTTCTCTACTTTTGCATAATTTAGTTCTGTATTAGCTTGTTGTTGTTTTTCCTCCTTGTTGATGAAGTTTTAAACCAAAACCCTAAAAACCAATTTTATTTTATTTTTGTTTGAGATTGTATTAGCTTGTTCTTGTGGTAGTCTAGGAACAATTTCTAGCACTAACACTTCTCCTTCATCATATTGTCTTGTTTAGTTTCTCATTCCTATGTTTTCCACTTCATCTAGATGGACACTCCAAAGTGTCTTTATGGCCCATTTTGGAATATTATTTTATGGTCTAGGTTTATCAGCTAGAGGTGGTGCTACATTCTCTTCAAGGTTCGATCTTCAAAACCTTTAAATAACATCATATAGTTTAGTTGAAGTGGTTGGAAATTATTCATAATTCATTTCTTCATGAGGGGGAAATGGTTTCAAAAGGAAATTCCAAAGATTGATCATGGTCTAATATCGAGATTTCCCTTTAAATGTTTGGACTATCAATTTCATAATAATTCTTTAGATGGGAAAAATTCTCCAGACAATCAAGCTTCCTTTCAATAGACATGACATTTTTATGCTTTCTAGAAACAATAAATTTATTTTTTTCCTCAACATAAAGATGGTATTCCTTGGAATTTTCTGAATATCTTTGACTTCTAGCACCAAGTTTGTTTCTTTTCTCCTTTTTTCTCAAGGCATAACCGATGGAACAAAAAAATATTTCCTAACCGAAGGAAGGTGGAAAACAAAAATTTCATGTGGATTAAATTATTCAATAATAGGGATATCAAATTCTATTTATTAAATATGTTGCACATACTACTGCATCACCCCAAAACATCAGTGTCACATTCTTGAAAAAATCATTGTCCTTGCCATATTCATCAATGTCCTATTGATCCTTTCTACTACACTATTTTGTTGAGGATTATAATGAAATAAAGTTTGATGTGTAATCCCCTATTTGGAAAGATAATCTTCAAATTCATTAAAGGTGTATTGTTTACCATTATTTGAAGGAAATGTACCAATATGTGTGTGTGCTTGATTCTCTATCCATGCATGAAATATATTGAATGTTTGAAATGCTTCATACTTTGTCTTCAATAAATATACCCAACATATTCTTGAATAATCCGAAACAAACGTCATGACATTCTTATTACCATTTGCAGAAGAAATTGGAATGGGGCCACATAAGTAAGAATGAATCATTTCTAACTTTCTACTTTCTCTGAATTTAAAGTCTTGAAATCGATCGACGGATGGTCACTGTGTCACAGGTTGATGGAAATTCACTTTGGTGAAACAGAGTAATATCAAGTTATGAAGTATGATTGACAGAATAATCCCAATGAGCATTTAGTTGCATGTCATAATGCATGGGTATCACCACCAAAGGATGAGTGGGTACATGTTTTTGTACATGAGCTGGATGAAATGCCACGACCATCGTATGTATCAGTAGAGATCCGAAGGGAGCTCATGGCATGGGAATAATTGATGGTCAGTTTTAGCCACACTTTGATCTTTTTGGATGTTGAACCAATGATTCATGATGCACTTCAACACATCTGAGACATTATCTTGGAAGTAGTCCCAGCTGCATTTCCTATGGAATCACATGAGATACTAGTAGTTAGTCAATGGTGGAGTGTTACAATGTAAAAGGAGGACCTAACGATGGGGATGATCCGAGAAATATAAATATACTAGAATTGGAAGGAATTCAAGATATCACAAAACCATAGATACCGACAAATAAGGTTCACCAACCGACGAGAATTTTGGAAGGTCAACATTGGGACAGAGAACGAGCCGAAGTTCACCAATATTGGAGACTGTTGGGATAAAGAGACAATGGTGAGAATCACTGATTTGTTGCATGATTTCTAGGACTTGTTATCGATAAAATTATCTTAAATGAAAGGGATTCTAGGAGACTTGGGGGAAATGAAAATCCCACTCAAGCCAGATGTGAAGCCAATAAATCAGCGTCCGTATCGATTAAATCCGTGATACAAGGAGCGAGTGAAGGACGAACTTGACATAATTTTGGATACTGGAATAATTGACCTAGTTGAAAATTCAAAATGGATTAATCCAATGTTCATTCAAGATAAGAATACAGGTGAATTCCATATCCGTGTCGATCTCTGAAAGTTAAATGACGCATGTCTCCATGATCCATTCCCTACTCCATTTACGGGCGAGGTGATGGAAGGTGTCAATGGTCAAGAAGTCTATTCTTTCACGGATGGGTTCTCGGGCTATCACTAGATTAATATTATGAAATAAGATTGACACAAGACAAATTTTGTGATGGAATGGGGATGCTTTTAGTACACGATGATGCAATTCAGTCTCAAGAAAACACCTGTGATATTCTCAAGAATCATAGTTGTTGCATTTAAGTACTTCATTAAAAGTGTTTTGGAAGTATACATGGATGATTGTACTGTCTATGGACTAGTGAAAGACCGCATTGCAAACCTATGACTGATTTTTGAAAGATGTCTACAACACCAGATCACATTGAATTTGCGGAAGTGTATATTTTGTGCGACGTTTGGAATTTTATTGGGGCACATCATTTGTAAGGAAGGCTTATTGCTAGATCCAGCTAAGATTGTGCTTATTGTTAATCTGCCCCCATGAACGAATCTAAAACAAATCAGAGCAACATTGGGACTTAAAAAATATTATCGAAAATTCATATGATTTTATGCAACAATCACAACCCCAATGGAGAAGTGTTGAAGAAATATGCGCAATTTGAATGGAGTCACGAGTGTCAAGGGAGTCTCAACACTCTAAAAAAGATGATGGTCACAATGCCAATATTGGTCTTTCTAGATTGGAAAAAGGAATTTCACGTTAATTTTGATGCATCATTAGTTGCATTAGGTGTGGTTTTGGCACAACCTGGTGAGGGAGATATCGAACATCCAATTGCTTTTGCAAGAAAGAAATTGTCATCTGTGGATCAAAACTACACCATGACGGAATGCGAAGGCTTGGAGATGATGTATGCATTGCAAAAAATTTGTCATTATTTGTTAGGAGTACACTTTAAGATGTTCATTGACCATTCCACCTTGAAACACTTGGTCAAAAATCCTGTGTTGGGAGGAAGATATGTTGCTGGCTACTATTCTTCCAAGATTTTGATTTCAAAGTCATCATGAAGCTAGGTCTCTTAAATGCAGGACCTGATCATTTGTCAAGGATTGAGATAGGAAAAGAACCAACCAACATTAAGGATGGATTACCTAATGTGCAGTTATTTAAGGTTGGAATGGTCGATGACCATTATGAGAATATTGTTTAGTTTTTGTCAATAGCGAAAGAACCGGATGATTTTACCACTAGTGAGAAGAAGCATTTAGTTGTTTGCGCTGTGGATTTTCAGCTAATTGCTACACAACACTATAAGATCGACCTAGATGAGATTTTGTCTAGATATATTATACCACACGAACAAGGAAAGATATTTTCCAAAGCTCATGACAGAGTGGGAGGAGGGAACTATGGAGGTTGCGCAACTACCATAAAGATACTTCGAGCTAGTCTTTGGTGACTGAGTCTGCACAATGATGCTGTGTATTATTTGAATAGTTGTGATTTTTGTCAAATAACGGGAAAGCCATCATGACGGGATGAGATGTTGTTAGTACCGCAAATAAAGTTGCAGCCATTTGATAAATGGGAAGTGAACTTTGTGGGACCCTTCAACTCACCAGGAAAAAGGACGGGTGCATGATACATCATTACGACAATGGATTATCTCACTATATGGGAGGAAGTAGCACTAGTGACGGATTGCACTACAGCGAGGTTCTTGTTCGACAATGTTGTTACTTAGTTTGGATGTCCGAAGATATTGATGAGTGATCAGAGAAGTCACTTCATCTATCTCACTATCATTGCAATGACGAAAGAGTTCTAGATTTAGCACAAGAAGAGCACTCCCTATCATTTGCAAGAAAATGGAACAATGGAGTCCTTCAATAAGGTATTAGAGCATTCACTCACTAAAGTATGCAATGTAAGCCTAGATGACTAGGACTTGAAGATCCCTATGATCTTATGGGCTTATCGAACTACCTGCAAATGTTTGACAGACCAGACACCATTCAAGTTGGTATATGGTTAAGAAGAAGTAATGTCAATGGAGTATATTGTTCTGAGTCTGCACATGGTAGCAATGACAAGAATGAGTGATGAAGGATCGCTTAATGAATGACTAGCACAATTGGTGCAAATAAAGGAAGATCGATTCATCTCCAAGTTCATCAAAAAGTTGAAAAGGATCATCAAAAGGCATGGCATGATCGACACATCGAGGCTAAGTACTTCCAACAAGGAAACATGGTATTACTCTATGACAGTAAGTTTGAAAAACACCCAAGTAAGTTGAAAATGCATTGGTTAGGTCCCTATGTAATCAATTTTGTCACCGACGGAGGTGTGGTACAATTACAACAAATAGATTGCACGATGTTTCCTAAGTTAGTGAATGGAAGGCGACTAAATCCATATTGAGATATCTAGGAGTGATGCAATTTTTAAGGCATTGTGCAATAAATAAAAACTAAAAAAATGTAAGTTGTGTTACAAATGAGGCTAGCACACTGGAGACCAGTGGCAGGAAAAGGAAAAATGTCAAAGTAGTAGAAAGGAAGCAGTTTGGTGACATCTACAGGGATGTGATATGGTCAAATTGGGATATTAATGAAGTAATTAAACTAGACAAGTGACAACGCAAGTCAACGAGATGTGCATTTATGAGGAATTCAACCATTGTATTTACAGAATCGACGACAAATTTTGTTGATCGAGGGAGGATTTGGTTGTGATGAGTGCAAATCTTCTGCACAGGGGAATTTGAGCTATAAGAATTGATATGGGTGATTTGAATGAACCATTGTGATCCATGAGTTGAGCAGAGTGTAGAGAGGTAGTTGAGAAAAGTTGTGAGTAGGAGTGTGACAGAGTTTGCAATGATGGACCAAGTGATTTCGAGTGGTGGTGTTCAAAATTCTCCGTCGATTATGACTCCTATTGTGGAGAAAATATCCAAGCTACTGGAAGAATCTCCACAGATTCCGTGGAAGAAGAGGGGCACAAATCATCCCAAGTTGCCTCTGAAGAAGAAGAGAACCACGAGAAGTTTTGTCAAGGAATAAGTAGAAGTAGAGGTGCAAGATGGACCGTTGACAACTTGAGGTGAAGACTCCATTGCAAGGAAGGGGGTGGAAACTACGAACATACCTAGTTTTATTCCCCCACACAAGGCTAGTGCACCCAAGATTAAATTTACCAAGAACCAGAGATACCCCACTAGGATGTCGAAAATTTCAATTGGAATGCGTTGCAGACTGAACATTGTGCCATTTTTAACAAAAATGGATTACAATGATCATGACTTGTTGGCATACACAAAATGCATAGTTGAGCCATTTGAGACACAAGGACAGGGTGATGGAGCACCCTTTTGTCTACATGCCACAATAGTGGGAGATGGGACTACAAAGGTAGGGGTAGTTAGGCCTCATGCATATGCCACACTTTTGCTATGCAATAGAATCCAATGCATGTGTGAAGAATCTATTCACTTGCTTTCATGGAGGTTATTTGTGGCTTCCACATAAGGTAGTGGTCATTGTGGAACTAGTTTCTTAAATAATTGGGTTTCCTATGAAGGGGCATGATCCATCACAATACTTTTGCACCAAGGATAATGACATGTAGTGGGCCTCTAAATTAAAGAAGAAATATGATGTGGACCACAACCATATGGCCTATGTCATTAACACGATTAATGATCATGCAGTTCGAGTCGCAGATGAGATGTTGGTCGTCAAAATGGTAAGGAAGAATCAACCAAACCAATGTACGTCTTGAGTGATATCATGCATAGACCAGTGCATTGAGGGTGTACAAATGAATTGGTTTTTCTTTTTGTTGAACCAGTTAACAGAGGATGTGATGGTCATCTAAGAAGGTAAGTGACACTTCACTTATTCCTGCTTACTGATATTGATTGCACTAGTTTGATGGATGGATCCCTAGAACTATCAAGGGATGGAAGTAGAATTCACTTAGGTATGTAAGGGAAAAGTGTATCAAAATTTGTGGTACATCAATGAGAGGGAGTGCTTGATTGATTTCATGATCTAGTTCTATCTCTATTGGTATATGTTGTGGCTTGTAGCAGAAAAGGTTCCAAACCTTTCTAAGGAGGCAGCAATGAAGTATCGATGGATCGTAATATTTGCGATGGGTTCGCATGCACTTCACATGAGGAACTTAATACTATAATCGATGATTGGACTGTCGAGTAGAAAGTACTATTGGAGGAGCAAGTCGGTAAAGCTGAATGTAACTATAGCTGACTTAGTCGATTAGCCAACTAAGTCAATCAGCGGACTAATTAGAGCTTAGGTCGGCCACATAAGGTCATGTTAGTTGATCGAACCGGCAGGTAGTTATTTGTAACTATTTTGTAATTCATATATATTAGGCTATTGAGATAAATGAGAACTTGGTTCAATTCTCTGTATTGTATGGACCCTTTCATTATAATATAATCTATTATTCTACCTACTTGTTCTTGTCTCTTGCTTTTGTTATGTATGTATGCTTTTAATGTGTATTATTGGTAACCCTATGTGATCTGTGAGATTACAACATTGGTTCCGTTTCCAGTAGTACATGTCTGAGATGTATACAAGCAGATGATATCAGAACAGGAGATTAAGAACTGGTGGGAGCGTAAAATAGCAAACTACTTGCAAAATTATGCATGAAGAAACAAATTAATGTCTACTCAAGCAAATTAAAGGATATTTACCGAGACTCATGAGAAGTTTGTAGAATCGGTACCCCAGCTTTTGAAGAAACTTCTGGATGAAAAAGCCGGAAGCGACTAAAGACAAACAGTTTCTAAACAAACTAATTCGAGGGGGATGGAAAAACCTGTCGGAGTGATTTGAAAAGATCACAGATGATTTCTGCGAGGAGAAAGCTATAGAGGAATGAATTTCAATATAATCCATTCAAAATAAATTATATACAGACCTTACCGAATAGTTTCTATGCTCCTTACCGACCTTGCTGTTTAAATTCTTGATAGAAAAAGGAGTGGGTCATATTGTCGAACCTCGTCCATTACTACGTGAACTGCCACAAAATACTAACTGGGCAAAGAAACAAAAGAAGTGGGAGAAATTCATTTCCAAAAGGGAGTGGGAATACTTCCTAAGCAAGTAAACAAAACTATCTGGGCTTTCTAAAGCATCGGGTAGGCAATGGCAGGGTAGCTGGTCCTATTTCAGGGTAAAGTGGAGAGGATTCTAGTCAACCAAAGAGATACCATTCACCAGCGATGAGAAGTCAGCCTAAAAAGGAAATCGAAAGGACAGTGTCACATAAAGGTACGGTGGACTTACAGAAAATAGAGAGGGAGAAGAGGCTATAAAGAAGGGAAGAAAAAAGAGAAAGAGCTATAGCATTGCAAAGAGGAATGAGTACTAGGGTGACAGATCAAGAGAGAAATCCTCCAAAGTTGGGTCATGACCGACAAGAAGAAGGCGTGGAAGAAGAAGCATTCCCTATGGAAGAAGATTTGTGGATAGAGTAGCAAGAAGGTCTCCAAATAGAAGTTCCCCAAAAGGTTACCTCTATCTCCAATGAATCCAAGTAACAAGATACAAACCATTGTTGAAGAGGACCTCAGACTAAGAGCCGGTAACTTTGGTATTTGGAGCCGACTAGACGATGAGAAAAATGATGATAATAATCTACTTATCCATCAAACAGAAGAAGGAAATTGGGTCACGCTTCAAGTGTTACCCTCCAACCGAAGTATCCACTTACTTTACCCAACACACAAAGGAGCACCCCCCCTGCCAAATACAGCTTTGGAGAGTATAGAAAATTTGGAGCTGCAGACAAATAATTGTAGTTGGACATCGATAGGAGAAGTTGACCCTGATCGACTGCTTGTCGAAGAAGAAATGACAACTACGATGACCAATGGAAATGAGAGTTCTGTCGACAATAGTTCTACACAAAGGAATAAACAAAACATCCCACTACCCCCACCACCACTACCACCTCCTGAAGAAGACAGTGATAGTGACTCTGACATGGGTCATGGGTTAACATGCATCCCTCTATATGAGGGTGACGAGGATCCCATATGACATTGGTTCGTCTACGAATCGACATGGGAGGAAAACCAAGTCACAGATGAAGACAAACAAATGGCACAATTCACTGGTGCCTTAAGGAAAAGGGAATTAACATGGTATATGACCTTTTCTGAAAGAACCCCCAGAGAAACTAAAGTGGAAGTCAAAGCATAATTTTTGTCATTCTTTAAAACTCCAGATGCAAAACAACCGGCAGCCAAGAAATTGAAGACCACATCAAAAAAGTCAGGAGAAACTGTCCGCAACTATGACAAATGTTGGAAAGACCTTCTCAACCAATTGGATTATGTCATTAATGAGAAACTATTAATCCAGTGGTTTCTTGCAGGTCTGTCACAAAAAATTTATCGGCACATAAGTCTGTAGACATTCAAAACTTATGAAGATGTGCTTACTAAAGCTCTACAAGTAGAAATGGATGAATATATTCTAGTATACCCCATAGATCATAGACTGGAGGAACATCTTGAGATTGTGCAGAAATCATTAAAAGAGCTAAACCTTAAGAGTCAGGATATCTGGTGCACGAAATGTTCAATGGTCGGACATTCAAAAGACAACTGTCGACAGGATATCAGCTGACAGGACATTCGATTTGTGCAAACAAAGTGTTTTTGTGACATTTCCCAAGACCATGGCGATCACATGACAAAAGATTTCCCGTTTAACATGAAAAATAACAAAGCATCTTGGTGCGCTATCTGCGAAACAAAGAATCACGCCACGGCTGACTACCATCTAAACCTAAAAAATCGACAGAACTATCACGCAGTCTACCAAACTAATGCAGTTGCACAGAACAATGAACAACGAAATAATGCACAAAACGACCAGAATAATCAAAGATACAAAGGTCGTCGATACGAACGCTACTTCGACAACCGACGTGGAGGATATGGAAGTCGAGGTCTATTCTCCGGGAATCGAGACAACCAACCACGTCGGCCCATCCAATGTTTCACCTCTTACAAGGAAGGACACTGATATGTAGACTGTCCATACAAGGACAGAACTGACTTAAAATTCTATACTAGTTGTGGAGTAGGGGATCAGTCATTAGAGGATTGCCCTATTATGCTTGAAAAAATAAATAAGAAGAAAATTGTTAATTTCTTGTCGTGTGTGAAAAAACATGATATAATTAATACAAATAATCTGCATATAGTAACCCAAGAAGGGACAAAAATTGGGAATGATAACCCACGAATAAGAAAAATAAAAGAAAAGAATGTTTATCCTGACCCAGTTAAAGAAAAAAATATAGATAAAGATGCAACAAATGTATTTAAAGAATTTTCCCGACAAGAAGAAGCTGATGAAAACTGACACAACACAGTAAAAGAGTTAATACACTTAGTACAAAAAGATAAAATAGTATCTCAATTCATCAACTTCTTGTATAAAATAAAAGAGTATTTGCAGTCTAAACCAAAATGATAAAAGTGATGATGACCCACTTATTGACCTGGAAATTGAAGGATACCATGTCCGACAAGTCATGCTCGATTTCGGATCACAGGTAAATATTATGACTCGAGACACATGGGAACAATTAGGTAGACCTCGATTATACGAGTCATGCATATACCTGAAACTAGCTAATCAAGGCCTAATTGAACCTATTGGAGTCTGGAAAAATTTCGACACAACAATAAAAGGAATATCGACCAAATTCGAATTTGAAATTATTGACCCTAAGGAAGGATCCAGCTCCTTATCCTAAGGAAGAAGCCTCGATATCCTTAGACAAAGAAAGAATAAAATTAAAAGGGAATGGACAAAAATTCATAGTTTCTATCCACCCATCCCAAGGAGAACCTTGGACAGAACCAATTGATGAAGAAGTTGACATCCGACAACTATATCAGATACAGAATAATGAAGATTACACAGAACCTAATATATATGGTGAGCTTTACTTAGGAAACCAAGACTCAGTAGGATACAATTCAGACGCAGAAATTTATGATTGGAAGGTTGAAAACTATGAAACAAAACCAAGAGGATGCTGGACCATTCAAAAAGTACAGAAGAAACCACTCAGACAATGCTTTGTGGTGTCCATCATCCCAAAAATATTTGAGAATAAAACTAGGGAATATCCCACCTTGAAACCAACAAATATAAATATCACAAAAATCCCAAGATATAAAGAAAGAGAATCACCAGTTATGCATATAAAGCAAGTATCTAGGAACATTGGTGAACATGTCTGACTACAAATCTTAGTGGAAAATTTTACAGGACAAGCTGCTAGATGGTGGGATACCCATCAGTCAAGACTGCATACATGGAAAACAGCTTCGACTTATTTTGTAGAAGTATTTGGAGGAAAGAATTTGACCAACCAGGCTCAGACACCTATATTTACCAAAGGACAAGATCCAGAAAACCACATAAAGACATGTGAAAAAGAATGGAGAAGACTTGGATATACAGATGAACGTACATGGCCACACCTATTCCCATCAACACTCCCTGACTTACCAAACAAATGGTACAAAATGGAAGAAGCTCGAGGTGAAACATTCCTATGGCATGAAGTCAAAGATAATTTTATCAAAGATTTTAACTTTGTACCCCAAAATGAGAATTTGGTCGAATCAGCAAAACAGATCAAAGCATTTGTACAACCAACATAAAACAAAACCCTAAAACATGACCGACCGACAACAAAATGCAATAATATACAAACCGGGACAATTCCATAGTCAACAAGACTACAAAGGGAAAATGAAATTTGAGAAGGGAAAATCTTTAAATGGAAATCAAACCATGCCGAAACAACAAAACCAATTTGCACTGTAGTCAAAGTCGAGACAACCGACAAGGAAGACATCGACCGAATGACTACAACAGACTTTCCTGCTACATTTTCACATTTTAAAGAAGGGAGTCGACTAATCAATGAGACAAAAACCCTTGAATGGTTAGATGCTAAAGTGAAAGTCAAAGAAGTCGACATATCAAATGATGATCGACCAAAAATAGAAAAAATTGGAGACTACTGGACTAAAGAACAGACAACAAAAATAGTGAACTTATTAAAATAATTTTAGGATGTATTTGCTAGAGATTATAAAGATCTCAAAGGCTTAGTCCATGAAATGGGTGAAATGAAAATCGACATTAAACCTGATGTTCGACCTATGAAGAAAAGACCATATAAGCTATCTCATAAATACAAAGAGATAGTCAAGAAGGAGATTGATAACATGCTTGTAGCAGGTATTATCTACCCTATTGACCAATCAGAATGGGAAAGTCCAATGGTGGTTCAACCAAAGAAACATGATCCAACTAAGATAAGGATCTGTGTCGACTTTAGAGAACTCAATAAAGTTACATTAACAGACCCATTTCCAACTCCTTATGCAGATGAAATCTTAAATGAGGTCGCAGGACATGAATGCTACTCATTTACAGATGGATTCTCAGGTTATAATCAAGTACCAATAGCCAAAACAATGGCAGTATATTTTGGCAATTGGACAATATACTCTACACTGAAAGACCATTGTAAATGGCTAAGGCTTATGTTAGAACAATGCAGACAAATCCAACTATCTCTGAACACCAATAAGTGCACATTTCTAACTCCTATAGGGATACTATTGGGACACATTGTCTGTAAAGAAGGTATTAAAGTCAACTTCACAAAAATAAAAATCATCCTCGACTTAAAACCACCGATGAATCCAAAATAAGTCAGGGTACTACTAGGTCATACAGGATATTATATAAAATTCATAAGACACTATTCAGACATGACATACCCACTGGAAGAATTGCTAAGAGAGGATCAAGAGTTTGATTGGATAGAGGAGTGCAACATATCATTTAAAAAACTAAAAAGAAAGCTAGTCGAAGAACCCATCCTAAGGTTTCCAAACTAGTCGACCAAATTCCATGTACACATCAATGCATCAGGCCTAGCAATAGGAGCAATCCTAACTCAGCCTGGAGATGATGGAATGGAATACCCTATAGTTTACAGTAGTAGAAAACTAAATAAAGCTAAAAGAAACTCTTGGACAACAGAAAGAGAAGTATTAGGAATGGTCTTTGCACTACAAAAATATTGACACTACCTACTAGCTAATCCATTTATGTTTTACACCGACCACCAGAACTAAAATACCTCGTAAATAAGCCTTTACACCATGGAAGAATTTGTCGATGGCTACTTCTATTCCAACAATTCAAATTCGAAGTAGTCGTCAGACCAGGTAATTTAAATGTCGGTCCCGACTATTTATCCAGAATTGACACAGGAGAGGAACCGACAGGAGTTGAAGATGACTTACCGGATGCACATCTATTTTGAATAGAAGCAGCCCTAGCAGAATTGGAGGAAATAGCACAGTTCTTAGAAAATGGGCAAGCACCAGAAGGCATGAATACAAAGAAGAAACAAATCTTAGCCATGAAAGTTGCACCATATAGTCTCATAAATGGATTCCTATATAAAATGTGTTTAGACGACATCCTCAGAAGGTGTGTACTAGAACATCAAAGAAATAATATTATGTATGAAGCACATTATGGACCTGCCAGAGGGCATTTCTAGGCAAACACAACTGCAAATAAAATCCAACAATCAGGGTTGTGGTGGCTGACACTTTACAAAGATTGCAAAAATTTTGTAAGCCAATGTGACAGATGTCAACGGCTGGGTCGACCCCTTCCTAGTACAGAAATGCCCCTGATATCAATAAACCCAAGCTTGACATTTGAAATTTGGGCTATCGACTTCATGGGACCATTTCCCATACCAGCAAAAAGAACAGGTGCAAGGTACATAATAACTGCAGTTGAGTACGTAACCAAATGGGAATAAACAGAACCAGTTGACACATGTTCCAGCGAGATAGTTGCCAAGTTTATCTATGAGAATATCATTACCATATTTGGATGTCCACTAACCCTAATCAGTGACTAGGGAACACACTTCATTAATAAAACTATTGAAACACTAACAGATCAAATCCAAATTGGCCACCGTCGGAGTACAGCTTACCACCCTCAGTTGAATGGAGCAATTGAAGCATTTAACAAAAAATTAACAAAAGGATTAACAAAAATATGTAACATCGACAAGGATTACTATGATGAAATGATACCTGTAGTACTATGGGCATATAGAACAGCATACAAGCGTTCAACCGAACAAACACCATTTTGACTAGTTTATGGACAAGAAGCAGTAGTTCCACTACACTTTCGACAACAGACACCTATTATCGCAGAGATTTTACACGTCGATGTTGAAAAAGGAAGAAATGACCGACTGCTGCAACTAAGTAAACTTGAAGAACACCGACTAATCACAATAGAACATCAAGAAATCCAGAAACAACAACAAAAGGCATGGCATGATTGAAACATCAAAAACAAAAACCTGTCGATGGGATACCTTGCCTTACTATACAACAGTCGGGTAAAAGGAAAACCCAAAAAGATACATACATAATGGATGGGACCCTATGTTGTCGAAGATATACATACCAACGAATCAGTCCGACTAAGGATGTTACAAGGCTTAGTATTTTGGAAACTTGTTAATGGTGCCTGACTAAAACGGTACAGAAACTAAACAAGTCTGAAAAAAATGACCATAACGGTTAAACAAAAGCTATAAAAATTTGAAAATCCAAAAAGCAAAATAGGATCAAAATACATAAAGAAGTATGACAGGAAATCACCACTATGACAACCGACATCACACCCATCGACATAACACCATCGACCGCTCACATGATCGACATCGACCAACAACCTCGAAAGTCCCATCATGCCTTCATGACTACGAAAGACAAAATCAAATCGCCATTAACGCAAACTCAAGTGTTCATGCTGGACCATCATGTCCATCATTAATACAACCATTGACAAAAACGTCAAATGCATCAACTATAAATATTGAACCACCAAAGGATCATTTATAGCATTTCAAACAGAGAAAGCAACTTAGCAACCAGATGACTAAAAGTCAAGAATATCAAAGTAAAGTCAACCAGCAGACCCGACAAGAAATCCAAGCGCTCGAGAAGAGAAAAAGAATAGAGGAAGCACTTAGAAGCACAATTGAAAATCAAATAGTGCTCGAAACAACCAAATTACAAAAGCAAGAGTGACAAGCACATTAGTGGGTGCAGCAAGCAATTCAAAGTTTAGAAAAATTAGACATCATCTTCCCGTAGATGAAATGAATTTTTGAAACAGCAGAGGAAAAGGACCAGTTTATGGGTCCCGACATGGAAAGAATAGAAAAACTTTCCATTCAAGAAATAATGTCGATATTATCAAGTCTGACTACATTAACCATCAACATCCAAAAATTACTGTAAAGTTGGACAGAATTCCAACATCAACTAGCAATAACAGCTGAAGCAATTGTCGAAGTCTGTGTACAAAAGAGACCAACCATCAGACTTCACAGCCCATGAAGATCAAACACAGAAATAACTACTTAGGACAGGCAAAGAAATTTTGATACCTCCCTATTTCTTCGGGATGAAGAAACATTTTGTTTGTGGGGGAGATGTTGGAGGAGCAAGTCGGTAAAGCCGACTAGAACTATAGCCGACTTAGTCGATTACTAACTAAGTCGATCAGCCAACTAATTAGAGATTAGGTCAGCCACATAAGGTCGTGTCAGTTGACCAAAACGACAGGTATTTATTTGTAACTATTTTGTAATTCATATATATTAGGCAGTTGAGCCAGATGAGAATTTGGTTCAGTTCTCTGTATTGTATGGACCCTTTCATTATAATATAATTTGTTATTCTAACTACTTGTTCTTGTATCTTGCTTCTGTTATGTATGTATGCTTTTAATGTGTATTATTGGTAACCCTATGTGATCTGTGAGATTACAACAAGTACCGATAAGTAGAGATGAGTTGTCAGATACTAAGGCAGGTCCCCCACCTGATGCCCCAGTAGACCATACATAAGCATAGGAAAGTGAGCAATAATCACAAGAGGAGTCATCTCAGACTTCGACAGACTCAGAGATGGAGCGATAGTTCGAAGAATGTAGAACGAAACGTAGGTATGAGGATGATGAGGGTAGCAGCGCGCCAACAATGATAGGTGACCAGGTGACTCACATTCTCACTATTGTTAAGGAAAAAATTCCCTTATAACTGAGGGTCCCTAGGGTTACCAACTTACTAATCTATACTTGCAGACAATCATCCATGTAGAAATTGAAATAGGAATAGGAAGAAATATTTGCAAACCTAGTTTATGACAGTTGATGCAAGCCTTTTCTTCTCCTCTTCCAATTTCTTCCAAAGCTTCTAGGGTTGTCTCCAATTACCTGCAAAGAACAAGTTCTTTCTGCAAATATCTTATGTATATATCAATGGTTAATGAAAAACATATTCATAATGAAATTATAAGATAATTCAATAATTAACATATACAAGAGTGCGCAAATTTAGAAGAACTTTCTTTTTTGACAAACAAAGAATGGTGAGATTACAACACAAGTTATAAAACAAGTACTCCTTTTGCAAACCAAGGACACTGAGTTCTACTACTCCAAGATGTCTGAAGGCATACCACCAACATAAATCTTATATTCTAAGAATGATTGATTAGCCCCATCCCAATTCCTCTATTTATACTTGATGTGAAAGAAAGGTTTCGAAAGTTAGGATGGTTGAGATAATAGATACAGTTATGATTAGGGACTCAACTGATCTCTACTAATCATGTTTCATATTTTTTAACATTGAATTAAGGTACATGAGAGTATTGATATAGGAAATTTGTGTATGACATGCTCCTTGATTTAAGGAAACCCACGTGTTCAATGTACACATGAGTTACAATGCACATAATCACGTGTGACATGCATGTTGCTATGAAAATAGTCATGTGTGCAACCCTAATGTCCCAATAAAAATATATCCAGCCAGTCAAGAGATGATGTATCAACAATCATGCTCATCTATAGTGTTTTGGCAACTTCAATCTGATTTTTCCTTTTGTGTCCCAAGATATTGGATGTCAGTAATCGGACAAAGAAGTTCCATTTTACATGATAACAATTGCCCCTAATGTATGAGGTCAGAGGGAAGCGATGGCCGAAATACATTACAATATTTTAATCTTGGAAAACTCAAGTGTCCAAAGAAGCAGAGGAGATACCTGAAACATATACATATAAATGTCATATACAAAATCATATTTGAGGATGCCATGTTCAATATAATGGAACACTAGATCTTTTATAATATTTTATTACATCATATGATACGGGTAGCAAGACCACGTATATTACAAAGGTGGATCGAAGCCACAATATAAAATGATGAGTCTTCAAAATATGGAAGTTGTGTAATTGATCATAACCCAATCTTGTGCAACTTAGGTTATAGATGTGAACCTAAGGTCTTCATCGAAATCTAAAGGAACCAGTACAATCCCTACCATGTGAATAGAGGTGTTGAAGGCGAACATGGAAGGAACTCAACAGAATTCTAGTTAATGAGTGAAACTAACAACTAAAGCAAATGAGTTCACAAATAATGGTAGTGAATCCTAATGTACCATTGTCAAAACTCTAGATCTTCGTCTTCAGGAAGTGCGGATGAGAAACCATGCTATGATGAAGAAAGAAATGGATCCTCCAAAATATTACAAGAGTAACTAGGAACTGGATATGAGAAGGTAGACACAAATGATACTCATATAGGATAATGATGGGAATCAGGACAATAAGTAGAGGAAGGGATAGATCCTTGAACAGTGAGCATGACACAGAGATGACCCAAGGAATATTTTAACTTATAGATAGGACAACTAGACTTATTTGTCATGTAGGAGACATGATCAGATTCCCCATGTATAAAGCACAAGTGGAGGAGTAAAAACTCAAAGTAGTAGATGAGCTAAAAGTGGAAACTGAAACATGAGTATCAGAAAGTTTAGAGAGTGCTATGTTCAAGGAGGACAATGCTGCCACTATTTATAACCCACAGAGAGTACTTCTTCCTTATCTTTCCCATTAAATTTTAACAAGTCCAGGAAAGTCAACTCAAGTCTCTCTTCATTTTTGACAAGCTTGAAGAGGGGAGATAATAATGCTTGATAAGGCTACTGATTCATGAATTTTACGATCCCGAACTAGTACATGCTCATTAGTGTTTTCATGTTTTGAGAGTCTAAAAAATCCGAAGAAGACTCTAGGGGGTGTTTTTTTGTACAATTTAGTCTCCTGAGGCTAGAAAAGTATAAAACAAACCACAGAAGAACTCTCTTAGCTTTCGAAGAAGTAAGGCACACCTTTTTCATACTTAGTCAGGAAGGCCCAAAAAGGTTAAATTACCACCGACCCAACGCTCCTTCAAAAGTAGCATATAGCCTAAGTTTTACGAGTGAGAAGGAAGGAAACATCACTCGGAAAGATCCATTTGATTACGAGAAACGGGGTTTACAATAGTAAAATCAATGCTTTGTTCTTTAGGTTTTTTGCGAGCATGACAAAGACATAAAGTATGCTCAGAATCTTCTTCATGTTTGGGTTCCGAGCATGAAAAAGAGAAAACTAAGTCATACCAGGCATTCCTTTTCCGTAATTTTAGTCCCTCGAGTCTGAAAAAGTGATAAACCTATACCTAAGAACACTCTTCTCAATTCCAAAGAAAAGAGAGTGCTCCTTTTTTTTGTATTATTCCACATGGTTCGAAAAAGCGATAAACTACCAATGTGGATGCCCATTCACATATTCTTAACGATCCTAAATGGACAAGTTTACTTGGAAGTCAAGTATTTTTTTGAGGAGTTATACCTGGGCCTAAAGAAACTCCATAAGGGTGGGGAGCCTTATAAAAAAGGGATAGATTGTAAAAAGAGACCAAAATGAGGCTCAATTTGTCATGAAAAATAGCTAAGAAGGCTCCCACAACTACGACATGAGTACCAAAAGACAACAAAGTGTTCTAAACTAGGGTACTCATGAAAAAGAGGTCATATCCATAGAGGAACAATGAAGTAGATGAGGTAAAACGTGGTTAATGACCATAGTCCATGGTCAAAGAAGTGATCCTAGGGTTAAAAACGGACAACGTATAGATGCATAAAGACATATGGAGGACCAAATCCTACCCTAAATGATGGATAATGAATTTTTAAAGACTTTGAACCTATTGCAATGAGGAAAAAGGACATGGTATTAGTTCATTCATAAAAATAATTTTTAGCCTATAGACTATGGGTTGAAAATTTTGAAAATTTTCTATATATAATTCAAAAATAGAAATAAAACATAATAGTTTACATTTTTACCTAATTTAGCAATTTTTCACCTATGACTTGTATTGTTTGGCGAGGACAATCCAGTGGAAGATTTCAAAATCTACAAGTGTCAGGTTGGTTGGATTTTCCCTCTCCTTCATTTCATCCACTCCAAAATTTATTTTTTTGAAAATTGTTAATGTTTTGGGCCATCCCTAAGGAGGCTACGCAGTACATGTGGGTAGGTAACTAATACAGTCATGTACACACGTTCTACATGCGACCTGCTCAAAAGCAAATTGCTTGTGACATGCGACATGTCTAAAAGGTAGTCACGTGTTCTGCGTGACATTCAAAGGTTTATGACATGGCCAAAATTGAAATATTTTGATGGAATCTAAATTATTAATTATGGTTAATTGGGAAGGTACAACATGGTGTTAGAGTGGAGGGAATAAGAGCATGAGGATATGGATCGAGATTCTCTATGGGATGCCCTGAATTTGTAAGAAGTACAACAAAGTGGTTTACTAAATTTCTTTTGCACTTCTCCAATGAGGGCCAATGTCCGCTTACTTGAGCATTTGATCAATTATTGGGATCATGACCTTAGTTCTTTTGATCTTCAAGGGGAGATCTTGGAGGTAACTATAGAAGACATGTACTTCATTACATGGCTATCTCATAGGGGTATGCCCCTGAACCTCGAGGGTACTAGTACGAATGGTGACCCTATGAGTGTCCAGGACTATGTTGGTAGCTACTACAAACCAGGTACTCAGAAAAAGGGATCATGAATTCCTATTATTCACATCACTAGCTTCCCACTACAGGTAGTCATGAGCACAATAGTGCGGATTGCAAGATCAGCTTCATTGCATCTAGCTACTCGGACACATATGAGAGTTGCAGTGGAGTGTGTGCAAGGTATTGTATTTGATTGGTGCTTGGGTATGATCCCTATTATGAGGAAGCACCTCTCTGATTGCAGGAGAGGACACCCAAATTTTTTTGTATATTCTAGCATATTGGTATCATTCTTCTTTGAGAGAGTTCCTACCATCAGCCCTGTAGTGCCACTTCCATCATTTTCTCCTCGCTAGCTTAGACTGACCAGGTGGGGAGAGGTATTCCTTTGTTAAGGTGGTAGAGGATCAGTCTAGAGTGTATATGATGATGACTTTTATGTGTGGTGGGAGCAGTTGTTTCCAGCTCTTGAGTAGTTTCCTTACTCCAAATTGGATTTCAGAGGAGACAACGAACCTGTTCTCCCACCAACAAGAGCTTGGGGAGAGCTTGGTAGTTTTCTTTTATGTTTTTTTATTTTTATGATTTTCATCATAAAATTATATACATATGTATAATAGTTTTAATAACTTTTACATGTTTTTTTGAAATGCAGATATTGGACCTGTACGCCCCGATGGGCACCCTAGGATGTTTGTGCAGCCCTTACAGGGTGGGGATGAAGGTATACTCAAAGTTCTTGAGGAAAAGTTGGCCAGGATGACCCAAGGATTTTCCACTATACAGATTGAGTGGATTCCTGTTGTCATGTAGGAGTTTGTAGTAGGAATCCCAACTACCTGGATACGTCTACTGAGGAGAGTAGCCAAGGCCGTTCTATTTTTCAGGGAAGCTAAAGAGGCTATTGCAGCTAAGGATGTTAAGTATTAGGCCTAGATCTATAAGCATTTTTTATGGTTTGCGATCCAATTTTTTGTATATTTATACAGTTGTGACTGGATCTTTGGATAAAAAACTTGACCTATCTATGGACAGATTTTGACATATATATATATATATATATATATATATATATATATATATCCTGGTTATTTACATGTGCTCCAAATGTATCTGTTATGTATATTTTACAAAATATGTGTTAAGTTCCAATCTAGAATGTAATTCGCATATGCATCAGTTTTTGTATTTTCATTTCATGGAATGTGATTAAATGAAATATAATTGAAATTTCTTTCAAGTAATATAACCTACAAAAACTGACGTAACAAGGTAGGGTTTCATAGCTGATAAGCTCCATTGAGCTGGGAAACCACTAGTTGAGATTCAAGTCTGACTTCGAACTAGGTGATTCCACGTGACAAGGAATCCCATAATAACTCAATAACAACCCTGTACTCGGCCACATTATTAGTAGTAGGACCTTAGAAAGTGCCTCTAGAGGAAACTAGCTGTCCTGAGGGTGAATAGATGACCCATGTGGTTGAAGCTAGGTTACAAGTATGACGACTAGTGCCATCTACAAAATCTAAGAACCACAAAGATAACATCTATAACAACCAATAGAATGTATAAGAAACACTAACCATCTAACTATTGTACATAAAAATACATACAATAATGATACAAGAAAAAGCACTAAGCCTAAAAATAGTACTTCTTTAGGTAGAGCCCATTTCTAGGCTCAGGAAGCTTATTCCCATCACAATTAGTTACCTCGTATGCCTCTTTTTTCAATACCTTTGACACAATGTAGGGACCTCACCACATGGATTTGAACTTTCTTGTCCCTAGGGGTTCTTTGTCCTGATCCCAAAGAAAGACAAGCTCCCCTTCCGAAAAAATTCTATGCTTGACAACTTTATCATATTGGTTCTTATTCCTATTCTTATGAGCATTGTTTGATGTTAACGCATCTTTGCAACATTCATCTAGATTTTCCAAATGTAAAAAACATTTTTCTAATTCATCCATGTCAGGGAGTACATGAATGGATATTTTAAGCGATGGAATTTCGCATTAAACTGAAGTAATTGCTTCCACCCCGTGAACGAGTTGGAAAGGTGAAAAACTCGTGGCATTCTTGACATTAGTCTGGTATGACAAAAGTGCAGGATATAGCATAAGGTTCCATTTTGACTGACTTGCATTGCTAGTATGCTTAAGGATGGTCTTCAAGGTCTAATTGACTTCCTCTACTTAACCATTCCCTTGTAGGTAAAAGGAAGATGAGTGATATTGCTTGAACACGAGCATAGTCGTCAATTCGGTCATCATGCTATTCTAAAAGTGACTTCCATGGTCAGTGGCAATCTCTTTAGGAATACCAAAACGAGTAATGATTTGGTTAAACACAAAAAAAGCTGTTGTTTCTCCTCTAGCTTTGAAGGTAGGCATTGCCTCTGCCCACTTAGTGAAATAATTGACAACAACAATGATATATTTTCCCCCCTAGCTAAAATTGGGTTTCATGTCATGTAATCCACCCCCACTTTGTAAATGGGCCCACCACAATGACAGGAAACAAAGGAGTAGGATGTGACCGCATTTTCCTAATGTAGAGTTGACAAGGATGACAGTGCTTCACAACCTCCACACAATATTTAAAGATCGTGGGCTAGAAATAACCAACACATAAAATATTCTGGGCCATTGCTAACCTAGATAAATGACCCCCACACACTCTGCTATGGGAATCATTAAGGACACGCTCCGCCTCGATGGGTTAGGCATCGATGTAAAACTGATTCTACCCCTCTATGGTACAAAGTATCCTCGATGATAAGGTAGTTTTTAGTATCTATACGTAGTTTATGCTGCTCTTCCCTCGAGAAGGCTGCATGACACTTCAAAGTATGGAGATATATAATTATATCTCAGTACCAAGGATCATAGGTGGAAATCAAAAATATGTACTCATTTTGGAACGAGTCTTCTTCAACCACTACATTCTCTTTCGTAGGAAATTCTGCAAAAACTAAGGACTTTTTAGATTTGGTAGACTGAAAATCCAAGTCAAACTTTTGGAGAATGACTATCCATTTATTGAATTTTCCCCTGATTATGTGTCAGGACAAAACATATTGAAAGGGATTAACATCTTCCACTACTATAGTGGTCCTTAGTAAGATGTACTGACGTAACCTCTACACAACATAGACTACTGCTAAAGATAACTTCTCGAAGTGGGAGTATCAAATTTCAGAACCAGATAATGCACGACTCAGATAATAGGAAACATGCTCCTGGATCTTGTCTTCTTCCTAGACCAATACTACCCCAATGGTCGACTCTGACACAGCAAAATACAATATAAAATCTCGAGAGTAATCTAGTGGATGTAAAAAAGGGGTCGATAGAAAATATTTTTTCAATGCCTCAAAAGCAAGCTGTGTAGTTTCATTCCATATAAATGGATTGTCCTGCTACAGCATGCGCATGAAACCTTTTGTAATCTTGGCATAGTTAACGATAAAACATTGAAGGAAATTAGATTTTCCTTGCAGGATCTGAAGTGTCGTGATAGAACGAGGAGGAGAAAGATTTACAATGGCCTCTACTTTCAAAGGATCCACCAGAATACCTTTATTTGACACTATAAACCCAAGTAGCTGTCCTGAATCGACGCAGAAAACACACTTGTGGGGATTCAAGTGTATTTTGTAATGTCTACATCATTCAAAAATTAAGCAAAGGTGATCTGGATGGTCAATCCTCTTGTGAGAATAAGTAGGTAGATCATCTAGGCACAACTCAAAAATGTTCTTAAAGTCATGGAAAGAAAAATTCATTACCCACTGAAAGGTGGCCCCAACATTTTTCAAACCAAAGGGAATTTTTTGTACACGAAAGTACCCCATGGACAAGTAAAAGTCATTTTTTGTTGGTCTTTTGGCTTGAATTGAATTTGATTGTATGTGGAAAAACCATCCATAAGCGAAAAAACTTCACTACCTGCACAAGCATCAATGATTTTATCTATACTGGGTGTGGGGTAATTGTCCTTGGGACACGCTTTATTTAAATAACAAAAAATCTGTGCATACGCGTATTGTCCCTTGTTTCTTATCAACAGGAATGGGATTGGATACCCATTGTGTCAAACCAATTGGGTAGATAAAGCCATCTTTTAGCAACTTTTCCACTTTAGACTTAACGGTTGCCGCTTTACACGGATTAACAGGTCTAAGATTTTGTCGAACTAGTTTAGCGTCATGATAGGTTCGGATTTCATGTTCAACAATAAATGGATCAATGGCTGACATGTCCTCATATGACCAAGAAAACATGTCGTGAAACTCCTTAAATAAGGCGCTATAGATAGAAATCTCCTCCAGAGAGCAATTTGCACCAATATGTACATTTTCGACAACGTCGGTGTTTGCAAAAATGTTGATAGGAATGGTAACAAAAATATTTTCCATGTTCCCCTCGGCAAAAATTCCTTCCTTAAGCAAATTATTAATCGGTACATCAACATCTTCTTCCAGTCTCACATGGAACTCCTGTCTTTCTATTCTACTCAGCTCTGGAATAAAGTAGGATCTATGGTGAAGATAGTCGCAAATATTATCTCTCCCACTCATGGATTCCAAAATGGCTTCATCTGAAGGTAAAACCATGTATAAGCAACCATCAGAATATAAAGAGTTCTCTCCATAAGCAGGCAAATAAGCTTCTTCCAACTCCTCTAACACTGAATAAGGAGTCGATATAGGATCAACAGTGGTATTAACAACCACTTGATACACTATTTCCATCGTCGATAAGGGCACCTCAGGCTCATAATAGGAAGGAAGGACCCAAGGATCCTTTCTATCAACAGTCGTCACTATAGAATTCCCTACACTAGTAGAACCTAAATAGTTTATAGGGGATAGGATATCAAATGTGCCCATTAACGATGAATGCATACAAACCCCCAAGCTCTCATTAGCCGTCCTAATCTGATCAACCAAAAGCATAGTGGACTGATTCATTTCCAAATGGCCCTTCTGAGTGAAACTAATTTGGTCAATAGTAACCAACTTCCCATCATGTAGAGACACAACCATGTGAAGAACAGCCAAAATGGTTGCACACATGGCGTAAGGCCAACTTCACGCCAAAAGCAAGTAATAGTCCAAAGGAGCATCAATCAACTCATTCAATAGACACCTCTTTCCCTACCAGCTTAATCTCAAAATTTGGTAGGATACCATGCAGACAGAAAAAACTCCCGTCGAAAGCAGTAAGCAAGGTCTTTGACAGAACTAGCTCTCGGGAGCCTAAATCCTTCTAGTAAGAAAAAGACATAACACATATGGAAGCACCTTCATCAACAATTGTTTGTCCAATGGTTTTTTCGCCATGAAAGACATCTGCTAACAAAGCCACATGATATGGAAGGTGCATCTTAACATCTAACAAATTGAACTTTTCCAATAAACTCGAGGAATCCATACTACCTAAAGCTACTAAAAGGGCATCCCGCTAAGCGGGACAACTTTGTAGAACTTCCAATGCAGACATTGCACAAGGGACCAAATATTACACCATAAAGTAGTTAGAAGTAGCCATAGATTTTGGATTGTGAAATTCATTTTTAAAGACACCTTTCAGTATTCTAGGCATTGGGTCAGCAGGTTTCTCGATCGCGAGAGGGTTAGAGGTTTCACCAACATACTTACCCTTCTCAGGTGCCTCTGTCTCATAGTTTTTGTTTCTCGTCTGGAACAAGGCACTAGATTGTACCATGTTGATATAATCTGATTAGGAGGGGCACTAGTAGTGCCCCTGACTAGATTAGAAACAGAAATTGCATCATGTGCTTGGGGAAATGGATCCTTCAGGATAGCCGGTTGTTGAATTTTAAGCAACTTCTAAGCTTGGTCAATAATAGGGAATTGATGAGTCAAGTGATCTCTTTGTCCCAACTTACAGGGAAACTTAGCCTCCTTTTTATATTTCTTACCCCCATCATCATTATTCATGGGTTTAGGCTTGTTTTGATTTCCCTCACCCTTCTTCCCTCTCTTCTTTTCCCATTGGGATGCTAATTTCCCTTCTAGGGAGATTGTGCAAGAACATTTGCATTTTGGGTGGAGGGGGTGGTAACCTTTGCTACCTTCGTTGTAGACTGCTTCACTGACAGCTTGTGGATTTTCTTGGCCAGTGACTCTACAATGGGAGAATTAACTGAACCGACCACACTATCGGTATGGGTTCCAGGCTTAGGTTTCTCAACACTATGGGTATACCTCGGTGCCTCATGTATGATTTCATATAATATCCCAAGCTAAGCATATATCAAATCCATCTGTTGGGCCCCTGGGGATGGCCTCCTATTCAGTGGTCACCCCTGAAGTGGATACATCCTCAGATATACAAGGAAGTAACGATTTTAGGAACCACTCTAACAAAAAATTGAGGGGGGGGGGAGGGCGGGGGCGAGGGGGGCGAGTATGGTGGCTTTGATAAACTTCTTCTGTCTTTGCCACTCTTGGATATGATCTGAGATATGTCTGGCTTTATCTTGTCAAAAGGTAGAAAACAAGTCTATGCTAGCTTCATATCGGACAGGAAGTTGGTTGTGATTAAGAAACACATTTGCTAAATCCAAAAAACTATCAAAAGCAGCAGAGGGTAGTTCAATATACCACTTTGCTGCGACACTAGTCAAGGTTCTTTGGAAGAGACTCAACCGAATGGTGTCATTGTTTAGTGAGTTTGAAGAGCACCACAAGTGGAAAGTGGTGATATTGGCACCAGGGTCTTCACCAACTTTTCCCTCAAACTTGGGAATGTCCAAGGGTAACTTGCTAGGATTAGGAGGCCATGTGGCAGTATGCCCAACCGACGCTTGAAAAGCATGAGTCTAGGAGGTAGAAGGACCTACCCTCTGGTTCCCAAACGTAAAGGTGGGCCCTGCCCCCAGCCGCTGGTTATGAAGTAGTTGGACTACTTTGAAACGGATTCCATTTGTAATTCAATGGATAACTTGTGTGTGGTGCAGTATAGGTGATTTGAGCCGCCCAAAATGAAACTGGGGTATGAAATACAGGATTAGGTATCCCTCTGCCAAAAAGAGAAAAGCGAGAGTTCGTGAAGGGGGTCGAAAACAAAGTCTGGAAAACTTGGCCATAAGCATTTGTGTTTGCAAACTGCATGCCTACATATGTAGGTGTAGGGACTACATAGGGAGTGGATGGGGGAATGTGCCCCCCATTCCACGGGAAACCCTGTAAAAACACGGAGGATTCACTAGGACCACTCTGAGAAGTATGCATGAAAGAGAGTGAAGCAAAAGGTGCACTGGGAATCCCAGTGACAACCCCACTAGAATGACCTACTGCACTAGAAGAAGTTGATGGTTGGACCACTCGACTACTTGCTGATAAAGATGTAGTAGATGCATTTGGTCTTAGAGTACCAACCGGAGGAGGTGGCACTCTTCCAGAAAAAATGCTAGAAGTGGGGGTAGAGATACCCTTTCCAGATCTAGCCATAATGCTGCTCACGGGTACAACAATAACAAGTGAATCAAAAGGAAGAACTTGGACAATCATAGGATTGATTAAGTCAGTAAGAGGTGGGTTAAAATTCCTTGCAAACTTGTCAGCTTACAAGTATTCAATCTCTACTGTAGTTGTATCTACTTGATAAGTCCTAAGTTTCGGTTCACCCAGAACTTCGCTAACTGCTACTGGTTCGAATGAATTGTTAGTACCTAGTCTTTGCCTTTGAGGGGGCGGTGGAGGCTCCACTGTATCATATGGAGGAAGGTTTTGCAACCTTCTTGAACTATAGAGAGGTTGTTCCTCCACAACTTAATATTTGACTTAGAAACACCTAAAAGGCCAACTAAGCACAGAAAAACCACACAACACTCGCTAAAATTTTTCTGAAGTCACACAGAAAAAATAGGTACAAAATATGCCTTCTAGAAGAAAGCTGGTAGATGGTTACTTGGCTTCCCTATAGATTTTCTTAGGCACAAGTAGAGGAATCACTCAACTGCCCTCCCACACCTTCTACCAAGGTTACCTTCAGAGAAGGATGCAAAATAATGCAAAACAATCAGCATGAAGGTAAAGGAAGCGGTTGATGAGGTAAAACAACAATATGAGGACTTCGAGATCAAAATCAACAAATATACAATTTCTAGCTGACGTGGCTCGAGGACGAGCCACAAGCTTTTGTTGGGGGGCTATTGGAAGGAGATATGGATGCACGTGGTGCACAAGAAACCAAAGTCGAAGAATAGTGCACAAAGTGAAGAGGTTGACAAGAGTCAACTTGCCTGTATTTTGTAGTTTTTGGTCCAAGTTAGTTAGAAAGTGGTTAGAATTGTACCATTTTGTAAAGGTGCAAGTCTATATAAAGACTTAGGAAGAATAGTAGAAGGATGGCTATGGATAAATTTTTGTCACAATAAGATAAAGAGATCAATCCATAGTGGAAAAGGGTATGTTTTCGACAATTGTTGCTGTGTCTTGAGAATTTGGAGATATATTTTTGAAACTTGTTTTGATGTGTGGATTAATATGACATTTGCGGATGATGTTGGAAACTATGTATCTTATATTTTGTTTTTTTTTATGGTTTTAATGATGCGATCTGAATGAGAAAATGTTGTAGTATGATTTATGTTTATGAGATGCTTTCGCATGGTTGATGACTCCATACTTGTTGATTTGTTTATGAATGAATATAATGACGCGATCTGATGCAAATGGTTCTTGATGCGATCAAATATGAATGATTGATGTGAAACCCTTTCCTGTATTTCTGGTTAACACCACGACAGAGAGAAAATAGGTGTGCAAATCCTTCTCCTTATTGCAGAAACTCGGTTCCTGCATCTCTCCCTCGAACATCTCGAGTGAGACTTCATCTGCTTCGCACCTATTGCAAGACAGGGTAAAACCTATCTGGGTCGGTGCTCAAGGAGATTGTGGTGGAAAGGGGTGTTGACAGTGTGTGAACCTCTGTCAACTGATCTGTGTCAAGAACATCCGACCACCACCTTAAGGTGATCCCATAGCTTCAAGCTTGACCATCATGGGAATTGGGCCTTGCCCACTGATGTGAAACACCAATGAGGTCTTCACTCAGTGAAACCATGTCATAGCGTCTTCATTCATGGGATATTAAATAATACCCCTAATTTCACTATATATTGATAGTTACTTATAAGAATCATTTTGTTGATCCCCCCTCCCAATACATATTTCCAATTAAAAGACACATATTTTTACAATATATTTCTTATTTTTACTAGAAACCCCTTTTTATGCACTCTCAATACCTATAAACCCCTCATAGCCTACTCCTCGCCCCACAATACCTACAATATATTTACCTTATTTTTCGCAGTTAAAACCCACCTTTTATAAATGAACGTGATAAGATATTGCTCAACAAAGTCAAAGCCTCGTGGAAACACCTCACCCTTCATCAATAGATCCAACCACCTTGGATGAATTTATGTTATTAATACTAGTTAAATTCTAAAATATAATATATACATTCTTCTGATTGAAATGGTTCTAAAAATAAAATGTATATTTTTATTTTAATACATTTTTATATTAATATAATATAATATTTTAAGAATTTCAAAATACAATATATAAAAATGAATAAATCGTTACAAAGTATTTATATATACATAAACGGTTTGACAAACCAAAATAAAATAATGATGATTAATTACCCAAACGATGAAATTTGAATTAAAAAGAAAACTAGAAAAATAATCATCAGTAACCTAGTAACCTAATATTCACCTTCCCTATTACTATTATTAATAAATTTTATTTAAAATTTAAAAACTTATCTAAAAAAGTTTAAATTATAATACTGTATTTCTTTAAAAAAGAAAAGAATATGTTTTAAAACCTTATAGTATTAATTTAAATTGAATATAATATACGTATGGATAATAAATTTTACTTAAAATTTAAAAATTTATCTAAAAAAGTTTAATTATAATGTATTCCTTTAAAAAATAAAAGAATTTGTTTTAATACCTTATAGTACTGATTTTATTTGAATATAATATACGTATTCCATTAAAAATGGATTTCATAGATATAGTCTATTATTTTAATAAATAAATAATAATGATCAAACTTGCACTAATCACAATATAGCACGGTGAGCAGCCATCACAATGGACCAAATCTAACAAAACATGGTAAATCCGGAGCACAATTGACCTAAGCTTCACCCTTCAACTGTTGTTTAAACAATTTTTCTTTAAGCTTGTATTTGAGCTCTTTCTTTTCCTTGAGCGTATGCGAAAGAATAGTTGCTCTTTTCTGCAGAAGAATATCTGTTAAATTGGAAACTTTAATTTATATTTATTGGCTTATAACCAATGATTAAATTTGAAGGGTGGGTCTTAATTTCAATTGGAAGGGAATTTATTCTCTCAGCCCTTGAGAGATGAAGGGCAATATAAATAATTGTATTTTAATTCACAAGTATAAATTAACCAAACTCTTTCACACAAAAAAAATGCAAAAAATAAATATTATTCTTTCAGCGTTTATTGTGAAAGCATGCATGTATGTGATGGAGGGGCCTAAGTCATATGAATCCTTGCAACTCATTGCATGTTTGAGTCTAACAATCTGCCTTTTAAATTGAACCAGAATACCAAAAGAAGTTTATCAATGGCTGATTTCAGAAAGTTATAGGTGTCACGTAGTTAAGTGCTTGTGGCTCTAAATTTTTTTGTGTTTTGTACCAGTCCACAATTCACTGAATCCATAGTAACGGGTAGGAATTTAAATTATTTAATGAAAACAACCTCTATGTCGAGACCGTTTTCCATGTTGATGCTTTCCACTACCCTCTTTATTGTCTTACCAAAAGGCATGATAATGAGGAAGAAGACCTAAAATTATGGACTTCACCTTCAATGAATGCCTTGCAATCACATTGGTGAGTGATAAGAAGATCAGAACAATCCAACTTGTCAAATCTCAGTTGATAGTGTTAATTAAAGACTTATAAGGTAAATTTAATATAAGACTTACTTGTAGTTCTCTCTTACTCTATGCATCTTGACAATTTAATATGTTATGGTTGTCTTTGTGCCTTGACCCAACTTGTATTATAAGGTGAGGATGTGCAGACATAATAATCCTTAGTTATGACTATTAGATGAGGCTTTAAAGAGAAGAGGATGTAAAGACAAGTAATTTTTATACGTATTTTGGTAGCGTTGAGGACAAATGTCATGAGAAACCACAAATGTTTGGAAGGACGGAGGGAGATAACATTATGATCGTGCCACTCATCAAACTAAAGACTATTCTTGAGCCAATAGTTGATTTTTTAATTATATTAATAACCATTGTTTCTCCATATCGTGTGCCCAATGACACCTCAAAATAGAAATGCATAAATCAATTTCTGCACAATTTGTGATCCTAGCTACATGATGATTATTTGTATTTGCATGACATCAAGTGTTCTTTATAGTTGTTGTGATTCCATGATATTCATGCAAGAAATGAAGTCTTGTAAAGGAGGAATTTTCAAACCGACCTTTTGAATTTCATTTTGACGAAAAAAAGTGGACATCGGTAGTGAGGTTCACATATAAGGTAGTAAGCACAAATTTTTGAGCTCGTTTTGGGCCTAGTAGTAGACTAGCAGTTGCTCACACATTGTCACACTTTAGATTACAGCCCCAAGTGACTCTGGATTCAAAGTCACGTCTCAATGGCTAGTGCTTCGTAGTCATTAATGATTACTGGCCATCTTCAACAACTGAGAACCGAGTGCATGACATGAGTGAGTAAGTGATTATAATTTAGATCATATTTATAATATTTTAAATGATGAGTTGAACTTTATAGAATAGGAATTTCGACACCTTGAGAAATTTATATGAATGGGTAATTTCAAATGTTGCTCTTCTTTTGAAATGTTGATATAAATTATACCCTTCTTTATTGGAAGGGTAAAATTCAAATTTTAAATTTTCTTTGAAGGGCAATTTTAACCTTACACTTCTAGAAAGGGCTAGAACCCTTTGAAAGGGCTGTGAAGGGTTCAATTTTGAACGCTCCAAGTTATAAAGTATAATTTACATTTATTTGTTTATAACTTATAATTGATTTTGTTGGTTTCTATTTTTAAATGTCATTTACTTTGCATTTTGTACCTTTTTTAATTTAAGAAAATTGAAAAATTATAAATATAATTTATACTTTTAAATGTTAATTGCTTTTTCATATGTTTTGGCAGTGAAATATAATAAATAATAAGGTGTTCTAATATTAAATGAAAAAAAATGAAATTGAATTCTATAAACATAGTTTATAGCTTTGAATTTTGTTAAAGCATACAATATAAATTAAGTTAGTTTAAAGTTATAATTTAATATATAATTTTAATTAGTTTAAATATGTTTTAGTTAATAAATTCATGTTGTTCAATAATTAGTTATTGGCAAAAAGAACTACTTGATTAATAAGATAAAAAGGTGATAGTTTCATTGTATTGTTCTATTGTTTTTTCGAATGATAAAGTATATCATTTAGATAAGTTCACTTAGTGTATTTATTTTATGTTTGTAATTTTTTATGTAAATCAAAATATTTAATTTGATACTATAGTTATAGTGAAAGAGAAAGTTGTTTTAATGTTGTGCATAGTGAATATGGTTCAATTATGTGAAAGAAGTCACTTCTAATTAATAAGTGAATGAGTTGTCATTGAAATCATTTGAAAGGTGTACTGTTGTGTGATGTTAACTACTTGTTGATGGCTAGATGAGGGCCCTACCATGTCTATACAACGACACCATATTAAAGTCACTAATTAGCAATAGAGAGTAGCTATCATTTTGAAGAGAATTGATAAAGATAAACATTTTTCATATTTTACTATAATCAAAAGGAAAGGATGAGAAAGTGAATGAAAAATACTAGTGACATTGAGTATTACTATTATAGAAAAAACTATGCAACTATTTATTGCAAAAATTGTGCCACTAATCTTCTCAAAGTGAAGATTAAAGAATCAGCAAATTTACTCACTATTAAAGACACTAATAGTAATGATGATATCCTCGGAGAAGATGCACTTGTTCTGTTTTAAGAAACTCACTTTATGAATCATATGCATAAGATTTTTTTAACTTAAATGTTTTTTATAAATTTTATTGTAAGCCTTAAGTGTGGGAGTTACATTATAGGTCTTAGGTAACAAATTTATGTTGTATGAAAACTAGTTAATAAAGGACAACAATCGAATAATTGTTTCACCATAAAAGGAGATCGACCCCATTGTATCAATTAAAATCATAGTAATAAAAGAATATAATTTATGTGGGTCCAATTATTATCATTCTTTCATGTTTGCAAGTCTTCCTGTAAATCAAGAAACCTATTTTTGTATT
Source organism: Pseudotsuga menziesii (assembly GCA_001517045.1). NCBI lineage: Eukaryota > Viridiplantae > Streptophyta > Pinopsida > Pinales > Pinaceae > Pseudotsuga > Pseudotsuga menziesii. Next base: position 236,660 of record LPNX010434610.1, read on the forward strand.
TTTGTAAATTCCTTTAAAACTTATTATGTAGAAAAGTTTATAATTATCGTTGAAAATATTTGAAAAGTTAAGAATTGATTTTTATAATAGTTGAGGATCATATTTTACACAATGATAATGCTTTCACTCTAAGTTTTTGATGATCCAATAGATGTTAACTATAATTAACTTCTACATAGATGATGGAATATATTTCCTTTATTAATTTGTGATGTAATTTACATCGTCCAAAACTCATTTTGAAGGACATGGAACAACATGACAAACAAACATTTTTTAACCTTTAAAGATGTGCCTATACCTTAATCCACAATATGCAAAATTCATTCCTTATTTTCTATACGATTTTGATGTTACTTCTAACTTTACTTTGCCTTGTTACCTCTTCAACATCTTTAACTCATATTATTGAAAACCAACGTAGATCCAAATCCTAGGCTCTATCAAGCGCCGAGAGAGATAAAATATCCTGAGGTGCAAACCTCCTTGAGTGCAATACCTAAGAAGAGGTTTGCACCTCGGGATATTTGATCCCTCGGCATTTGATAGAGCCTAGGATTTGGATCTACACTGGTAGTTATAATAGAGATTTGTGAGATTTTATCACTGACCAAGAACATTCATGCAGATCTTTGTTTTCAAATTGTCACAGAATTAACTGAATTTTTATTTTAGTTTTTATTCAACAATAACATGATCACTGAAGTCCAGATGACACCTTTGGTGGTAATTTTCAGTCTTTATTTTATCTGATTCGTAACAGAGATTTTTATCACAAACGCAGAAATTTGATGCAAAAAATTGTTTTTACATCACTGCAGAATTAACTTATTCTGATGTTTTCCAATAACATCCACTCACATCAGCTGAAATTTTCTCCATTATTGAAAAATTACCTATGTTGACAGTAAAAGTTTTCATAGTGCATAAATTCACTTAGGTCAAAGTTTTCTCGGAAATGTTAACCTCACATGGGAAAGCCTGCTTCCGACTTTTCCATTCATGGCCTTGGCTCAACTACAACACCAGGAATGGACATAGTTCTGTGATTCTTCTAGAGTATTCGATTACTAAATGCTTCCACCAATACTATATTTTTTGCCACCAATGCTATCTTTTTCCATGTAGGAATAAAATTTAACGTTTACCTTATATGATCATGATCATGAATGTTTATATATATACTGTGAGAAAATTTGCAGATTTTGGATATGGAGGAGGAGCTGAATAGGTACTAGGGGTCGTTATATTGACCAAGCAAGGAAGTACTTAAATTCTGGGGACATTATTGGGAGAAGCATTGCAGTTGCTCTCTCAATCTTGATGAGCATTCATACTTTCAGAAACTCTCCTTCAGAAAAGAAAATAGACATTCCACTATATAATTACTGTTGACCACTTGACGGCCAGTGGCCTATCAGTGTTAGGCCATTGCTAGTTATCTTTGGATGCATGAATAAAGAAGAAGACGAAAAAGGAAACCAAAAAGTCTATATGCCATAATTTAGATAATGGGAAAAAAATTCCTGGGTTGAAGAGATTAAGTAATTTTCTTAATCTAAAAATCCATTAGACACTTAGACCAGAGGGTAAAATTATAATTATTAATTGCATAAGCTTTTGAAGCTTGAAGTTGTAATCTTTTTTTGTTCTCTGATTTGGTGAATTTTAATGATTACCTGTCTGCTGGTGTATGTTTTAATGTGAATCTTTTATGCATAAATTTGTGTTGTGGTTGTGTACTTCGAGTAGAATTGTATCTTTGTTGTGTTTTGAAGTTAATACATACAGGTCTACATCACAAACAACTCCTAATGTATAGAAAATTGGATACAAAGCATCCCAGGCTCACGCGAAGTACACCTTATGTACCTAAGCAGTCATGGCCTCCTTGATAGCCTTTCAAATCTGTAAAACCAAAAAATATCTTTAGTCGTAAATCAAACGTAAGACGATTTAGATTTATGATCCCTAGATAAATGCATTTCCTGGGATGTCAAAAGAATTAAATTTATTGCTTCTATTAATGAAAAAAAATAATGCAGAGAAGTTTCGAGTGCCAAAAATTGTATAAGGATAATTTAAAGAATCTTCAAGTTGTAAAATCGTGTGAAATGTCGCAGGAGGAATGATTAGTTTACCCTGTTTCGTATTCTAGTTATTGGCAGACTACTCAGTCTACACTCTCTTTCTGCCAGTCCCAGAGGGCAGTAATGTGACTGTTGCATGATACCAGCTGTCTCTTGAAATGTGAAATGTGAAGAACTGGTGCGGAGATGTGAAAGACTGCAAAGAGGTCATTTTGAATCCATGTTAAAAGATTGACTTGTTGTGTATTGTTGGGGAATGCACTGAAGAAACTCTTTATGCTCCAAGAAAATGCACTCTCCCTTTATGTAAGGCTCTTTTGGAGATGCTCTTCTTACTGCCTTGGAATATTGCTAAAAAAAAGGAGTGTTTAGGGTTTGACTTGTTGGCTGGCGCAGTTGGTGCAAGTAGAGGAAGATCGATTCATTGCCAAGTTTCATCAGCAAGTTGAAAAGGATTGCCAAAAGGCACATGGCACGATCGACACATCAAGGCTAAGTACTTCCAACAAGGATACATGGTATTACTCTATGACAGTAAGTTTGAAAAACACCCAGGTAAGTTGCAAATGCATTGGTTAGGTCCCTATGTAATCAATTTTGTCACTGACGGAGGTGTGGTACAGTTGCAGCAACTAGATGGCACAATGTTTCCTAAGTTAGTGAATGGAAGATGACTAAAAACCTACTAGGACATCCAAGTGCGACACAAAGCTTAAGGCATTGAGCAGTAAATAAAAAATATAAAAATATAAAATATGTTACAAAAGAGGCTAGCACACTGGAGACCAATGGCAGCAAAAGGAAAAATGTCGAAGTCGCAAGAAGGAAGCAGCTCGGCGACGTCCGCGGGGATGCGATATGGTCAAATTGGGCTATTAATAAAGTAATTAAACGAGATGGGTGATGACACAACTCGACGGGATTCACATTTATGAGGAATTCGACCATTGGATTTGCCGAATTGGCGACGAATTTGGTCGATTGAGGGAGGATTTGGTCATGATGATTGCAAATCTTTTGCACAGGGGCATTTAACCTATAAGAATTGATAGGGGTGAGTTGAATGAACCATTGTGATCCATGAGATGAGTAGAGTGTAGAGAGGTAGTTGAGAAAAGTTGTCAGCAGGAGTGTGAAAGAGTTTGCAACGATGACCTAAGTGATTTCGAATGGTGGTGTTAAAAATTCTCCGTCAATTACGATTCCCATTGTGGAGGAGATATCCGAGCTACAGGAAGAATCTCCATGGATTACACGGAAGAAGAGGGGTGAAAACCATCCCAATTCACCTTCAAGGAAGAAGCGAACCACGAGAATTTATGTCAAGGAAGAAGTAGAAGCAGAGGTGCAAGATGAACCATCGACAATGGAGGTGAATACTCCACATCAAGGAAGGGTGCGACGACTACGAACATCCATGGTTTTATTCCCACGCGCAAGGCTGATGAGCCCAATATTAAATTTACCAAGACCAAAGATACCCCATTAGGATGTTGGCAATGCCAATTGGAATGTGTTGCACACTGAACATTGTGCCCTTTTTAACGAAAATAGCTTACAGTGATCATGACTTGTTAGTGTACATCAAATGCACAATTGATTTGTTTGAGTCGCAAGGTCAGGGCGATAGAGGACTGGTTGTCCGCACACCACAACAGTGTGTGATGGGACTACAAAGGTAGGGGTTGTTAGGCCTCACGCATATGCCACACTTTGGTCGTGCAACAAAAGCCAATGCACATGTGAAGAATCTATTGGATTTATTTTATGGAGGTTATTTGTGGTTGGATATTAAGGCACCAGTCACTATGAAACTGATTTCACAAATAACTAGGTTTCCTATGAAAGGGCATGCTCCATCGCAATACTTTTGTGGAAAGGATAATGACAAGTAGTTGGCTGTTAAACTGAAGAAGAAATATGATGTGGATTGCAACAATAGGGCATATGTCATTAATATAATAATGATCGTGCAATTCAAGTCATGGACGAGATGTTGGCCATCAAAATAGTAAGGAACAATCGATCGAACCAATGTACATTTGGAGTAATAACATGTGCAGAGCAGTGCATTGAGGGCATAAAAATGAATTGGTTGCTCTTTTTGTTGAACCAATTGACAGAGGATGTGATGCTCGTCCAACAAGGTAAACAACCCTTCACTTATTTCTGGTTACTGATATTGATTGCACTAGTTGGATGGATGGATCCCCAGAACTATCAGGGCATGGAAGTAGAATTCACTCAAGTATGTAATGGAAAAATGTATCAAAATTTGTGGTACATCAATGAGAGGGAGCGCTTGATTGATTGCACGATCCAATTCTATCTCTATTGGTATGTGTTGTGGCTTGCAGCAGAAAAGGTTCCATGCCTTTCTAAGGGGGCAACGACAAAGTATTTGTGGATCGCAAGATTTGTGATGGCTCTGCATACAATTCACATTAAAGCATTCCAAGATGAGGAAAATAAGTGGCTTACCACCGAGAACAAGTTAACGGACGAGGAAATCGACACTATAATTGATGATTGGCCTGCGGATTAGAAAGTCCTAATAAGAATAGAATAGTTTTCAAATACTGAGGCAGGTCCCCCACCTGATGCCCCAGTAGACCAAACATAAGAATAGGAAAGTGAGCAAGAATAGTAGGAGGAGTCATCTGACTCTGACGGACTCTGAGATGGAGTGACAGTTTGAAGAAGGTAGAGCGAAATGAAGGTATGACCATGGCGAAGGTAGCAGCACCCCAACAATGATAGGTGAGCAGGTGACTGGCATTCTCACTGCGATCACCACAACAGCCACTGCGGGTGAGGCACATTAAAAAAACAACCTTATGTTATACACATTGGAAAGGCATGCAATATGGTCTCAGTGTTTACCATGCGGTCGAGGGCTATGCCCTCAACCTTGCCCCTTTTCAAAACTACAGCGTATTCAACCTTATATACAACCTTTCTTCTATACCTTACAAGGAACATATGCGGGGCAGTTGGTTAGGGGAGTTTGATGAAAGATTGGACAATATTGGATTTATTCGGTTCGAATCCCATAAACTCCACACACATTTTTCCAAACCATGCTTATACATTTTTTTTCTATTTTTGCACCTTTTTGTCGCAGATTCAAACCTTAATAACTTCTGCATTAGGATGCTGTTTCATGTGAAACAAGCATTGACAGAAAGCTCTTGACAAGCTATTTTACCTTGTAATATTTAATTTTCCATTATAATACTTATACTTTGATCTATCTTTCAAATATATTCCTAAATGAAATATTCCCACTAGTAAGCTTTTGGACCACCGAAATCATATTTTAATCAAGAAATCAAGTGAGGACATGTTCGTCTCACTTGTACCGTATCGCTTATACATTCTTCCTGGAACCTATACATATGACTCAACGTAATAACAATCAACATTGAACTTACATTGTTAAGTACATTAATTCCTTTTTCAAGTTAATTTTCATTCAAATTTGTTGAACCAAACCATAAACTACTGATCAATATAAAGATGAATATAAAAATTGAACATTTGAAAGAGAATGTACCCATATCATGATGATTTTTTACCATTGAAACACTATCAACCATAACAGGTGCATTGCAATGAAATGACACTTCATTTTCAAGCTTGGGGTTCTTTTTCTCCTTACTTTGAATAGACATAGATGGATCTGTTTAATTGCTTATACATTTTTGATTATATATGCTAGAGTATATCTAACACCATATTATATATCATGTTTGTCTTGTTTGTTGTTGTTGAGAGCAAATTGCTAGCGCAAGCAGTGTTGGAAAAATCTCAATGGGGATCTACTTCAACTGTCCGGAATAAGGTATGATTTGAGGTCCCTTATTGTTAGATGTTTGGTTTCTATTGCATATTGGGAAGGGATTGATTTCTCATGTCTAGCTATCTGTTGTGGTACACCCCAAGCCATAGGAAGTTTCTCTCCATAACAGAATTGGTGACTCCACTGGGGAGGTTCCTTGTTTTTCTTTGGGGTTGGGGGCACAATGTGCTTGACTTGTTCTCTGTTTCTCCCCATTTCTATGTTGCATTTTATAGTTTGATCATTCATAGACAGTCCCCTTGAGTGGTTTGACCTTGGCTTTCTTTTTACCACTTTTTTTCTCGGTATACACAGGTTTGTCTTATACAGTCACGTATACACGTGATTTCTGCCTATATAGCCACGTACATACATAGGTTTTTTTGCAGATAGTCACATAAATCCTCATTCTTGTGGTTTAGTTTGATGTGGGAAATTGCTGGGTGGGTTGTGGGTGTGGATGGGTCCTCCTGGGTACCAATATTGTTTATTGACTGCTTCCTTTGTGACTAGAGACCGCGTTTTCATTGATTTTTCTTTGAAAGTAGTTTTAGTCATTTATCTTTTTGTTTTTCCATTGTTGCATTACTCATTTTGTCTTGGTGTCTTTTTGGGATTGTGTTTTATACTTGCTTCAAAGACTGAGAGTTTTAATGACTTTTATTGCATTTTTTATTCTTTTATATTGAAAAATACACAGTAGTTGCATTTCTCACATATGGATCAAGGATTTACTTGCATTGGATTTCTTGGATGAGAGTTGTATTTAGGATTTCATATAGGAAGGATTGCATTGACATTTAAGGAATATATATTTATGCATCTCATGTAGTGGCATACCCTATTTTTCATTCTACAAGATTGCACTTGGCATTATTTGTTAGGTGTGCACTTTTATTTCACTGATGAGTCATAACTTCATTAGTTGCATGGCCATTTCCCTTTGAGTAATCACAGCCAAATAAAATCAATGCTTAATAAAATGAATTACACTCTTTTCATTTTTAGGGTGCATCAACAAGAATAGGTTTTAGGGTATTGGAATAGTTCATTGTGAGTTAATTCTCCAAGACCACTAAACAAAAAAATTAGGTGTATGTCCAAGTGAGAGAGAGAAATCCTTGGTATAACTAGTGTTTCTCAGGATGTTCCTCTTACATAGGAGTTAAGCACGAGGCAGTGCATGCGATTGTGATTGGACCCTTGGTCACTTTCTGTGAGCACCAGAGATATTTCTGGGATCGTATTTGTATCTGGGGGCTCTTTCGAGAGTTTCTGGATTTGCTACCCTGCCCACATGGTCAATCCCTCCTTCAACTATCCTCCTGAGCGTTGATTATATTGGTGTGACCTTAGTTTCCTTACCTAGGTATCACAGGGGGTACTTGTATAGTTTATTTTGTAGGTGTTCTATCTAGGTAGCGGTCGGATAGCACAATCTCTTTACGCGTTGAAGTTGAGGGACACTATAATTGGTTACGTACCTCCACTTGTAGTGTATGGTAGTTTCAAGCCTCTCCTAGGTGAGACATACCTACTGCATTCGGGAGGTCAGATATACTCCCCTTGGTTTGCTTGTATTTTGGTTGTATATTTTCTTAGGAGTGTGCTCTTTTTGCACTAGTTGGCCTTTGGGATCGTGGTTACTTGAGTATATTTATGCTCTCTTGAGTTCGGATCCTTTTATTTTCAGCATGCCTGGTATCCTGTCACCTGTCCTTGGTCCTAGTGTTGACCCTGGTGTTGGAATTTGGGGCACTACAACCCCTTACCTTGTTTATGGATTTGGGAATGGTTATATTCCATCCTCTACTCCATTTGTGGAGGATCTTTATTCCCTTCACTTGGTCTTTACACCAGTGGTCACCCTCACGGGGATGGTAGTGCATACATGAACGTTAGGTTTTCACCTTACTTTCCTTCTTATGTCCCATCGTTCATCTTATTGTTTCCTTTGGATGTAGTTGTCAAGATCAATCCTCCTTGTAGCCTATAGTTTGGACTCTTTACTGACTATTTCCATCTGTGTTGGACTATTATTATTTTCATGCAGGGTCCATGTTTTTGCACACTCTCTCTGAGGTCTTTGATCTGTTCATGCTTATTTTAGGTATTATGTCTAAACTGGGATATAGGTTAGGATTTCACATTCGGTTGCATTTTTCATGGCCTTATGGCAGTTTCATCTTAACCCTAGGTACAAACCCATTCCATCTTGTCATGGAACCTTCTTACTGCTTTTAGAATTGACATTATGTGAATGGTAGAGCTTTCCCATACATGGGTACCCTAGTCAGATCCTGTATTTCATTTGGTGCCCATGCTAACATTTCTCTTTTAGGGTGTGGGAGTCCTTTGTATAGTACCGCCACGAATTTGAGCAAGAGCTTCATACTTTATGCTGGCCATTCCCCTGGAACTCCCATGTATATGTCAAGTTGTGATTGCATTATCATGAGTTTTGTTTTCCTTATTGAGCCTTATACCAGCTTCCCTGACTTTTATTATAAGCCATATAGCCCGAACTTGTCTCATGTCTATCCAAGCAGATCCTTTTACATATATTTTGTAGCTTGATTCCCCATTTTTTATCGGAAGGGAACTTTCCCCCGAGTGTCATTATCCTGCACATGTTTCCTTGCATTGAGCATAGGTATGTTTTGCTACTTGGAACTAGTTTTCTTGTCCCCTGACAGTCGTCTCCTCCTAGATTTGTAATTATAAAGAAATTTTATTCTTTTTCAAGCTTTCCAAAATATCAGAAAAATTCCAAAAAAATTTAAAAAAAACAAAAAGTCGAACAAGAAAAGATGTTATCTTTGGCAGCAGTCGAGTCGTGTCACCTTCGAACAAAGCACTGTATATGACATCTGTTAGTTGGGTTATTAGTTTGAATTTAGGAGTTGTACTCATTGCTCTGAGTTTATCTCCACCAATTGGTTAAGCTTCCAGTCTCTATTGGGCATTTGTTGATGCCTCCTGTGTCACAGAGATTTACCAGTTTGCATATCGAGTCCATGCTTCCTACCTTCAGTCACCATTTTCCTTTATGCTCTTGTTCGAAGGAAGTTGAAGCCTGATTCAACCATTCCTCAGTTTTCTTAACTTTGCATGTCGTCCATTCCCAGTACTGTTACTAGTTCGTGCAAATTTTGTTCAAGTTCTTCCACATTATACATCATTGTTGAGTACCTCATGTTGGTTGATGGGGGATGCCTTAATGCCCTCCTTCTAGCAAATTCCATCCCATCAAATTCAGATCATTTATTCTGGGATAGGATTCTAGATTTGTTTAAGTGCCTTGAGACTTATAATCATCAGTGGTAGGTTCTCTCGCCATCGACAATTTTGGAAATACATCAATGTCCCTTGATCGATGGATTCTTCCAAGTGTTTGACCTCAACACATCTATTCACACTTGTTATATTGTACTCTAGTCCCTTGATTGCTATTTTCATTATTATTGGGTGATCTCGCATCTGTTAATGTTATAAATCAATAACCAATAATTAGATGATGGACTACTATGTTCAACCTCGAAACCTCCATTCGCATAGTAGGACATGTACTCATAGCAGTTTGTATAGAAGAATTTCCATCTTAGTGGCATTCCACATATGCTACCTCCTTGATTGTGCCAGTGTTCATGATATTTCAGCTCTCATGATTTGATTCAAGTGTATGTCAGATATCTTCAGCCATTATGGAGATATTGATCCATTGTATATCTTCAGCTTCTATGGAGATCTTGATCCATTGTATATCTTCATCATGGAGATTCTGATCTATTAAATATTGTACGTGGTGATGACCACACATGTAACATTTTGTACATCATGTCTATTCATGGCCATTGTACTTTTATGTATCCGGGACTGCTCTATGTATTTGCAGTCACATGCAAGGATTGATTGTTGTACTATGTTGATGGATGGATGGTTCTTCCACCTATTTCTTCATCACTCCACTTCTGAGATGGATTTTATCATGTATTTCGGCCATCATGTTACCCCTCCGACCTCACACATTAGGGGGCATCTGTTATAGCGGATATTACCACACATGTTTATGGTCTTCCCTGTCCCTCTGCGGACTCTTTAGACCCCATGGACTGATATTATACTTTGATGTTTCCAAGTTCATCCCTAAAAACACCTGTTTATTGTTGGACGTGAATTTTAATCCCATACTTGCGTGTAAATGCAACTTTTGACCTCAAACCCGCGTACATCGGGATATGTGCATAAATCCAAATACTTTTGGATTTTACCTTCATGTGTGTCCAAACCACTTGAATCTTGTCCTTCCATATGCCTCGCAATCGCTCATATTTGACCCTCCATTACCCCTTTGGAGTGCTATATAAGGAACCCCTTGGATACATTGAGGAGGAAGAATTGAAGAGCAATGAAACTATAGTCCATTGTTGCCATAGCTTACTGTTGAGGCTTGGAAAATTGCAGGTAACAACAGTTAGGGATTCTCCCTAATAAATGTTCCCAATTAGCCCGTTACTGTTTGGTATGGGGAATCTGTCCAGTTTACAGTTCGGCTACCATAGGTCAAGCAACAATTAAAATTTTTTACCGGTTACGGCCCAGTCCACTGTGTATATTTTTAGCTTTTTTTTATGTTTAAGGTATCATGTGCAAGTTCCTAACTAAAATGTAGAGGATAGAGATAACAAGGAGGGTCACAATGTGATGTGCAGGTTCTTACCTCTCATCTTACCTCTCTCGCATCTAAATCACAAACAACAAGAAACTAACTAAGACTTATTTACCTATCCCTAGGGAGAAAACTTTCCATTAATGATGAGTAATGTATTTTAGTGCATGCATAAAGAAAAATCATAGATAGATGTTAATGTTTTAGAACACATGAACATTAATAAAAATATAAACAACAAGATAGCTTATTGTTAATTAAAACCTTCATCACTCAATGTGGAAATTTCACGGAATAAACCAGAGTACATTCATAACATGAAAAGAAATTCAACGAGTTAGAACGATCTCACAGTTAATGGAAATAAGCTGAAAACAAAATAGTTCATATTCAACTGGTCCATAGCAAACGTTTGAGAAAATCCACAACACTTTCTCCAACAGAAACATGTAACTCTTTATTGTAAAAGGAAATACTTCTTCTTACAATACTCTCTCAAGATAGTCTAGAAAAGAAGGTCCCTTTACATCTAAAACTCTCTTATATTTATATAGAAAACAAAACTCTTGGGCTGCCCCTGTTAGGATTATTAATCCTCCCTTGTCCAATTTAGTCATATGTCTAAATCGGGATTCATGTCTAAATCGGGAGTGTATCCAGTCTATTTATAGTCATTAGCACCATTGGGTTAACTTGACCTAATTGGGGCACATGTTCCAGTTACTAAAGTGTGGGGAACACTAATTGAGGCTCATTGACACTTATTGCACTTGATTGCATAAGTTTAGGAGCCTCCTAGACCAATCCCTACAATTTAGGAAGCCATTGGGAGTGCCAAAACCAACCAAGGTCAATTCACTTCAGTTGATGACTAGTCAAGCTAAGTTAGGAGTCAGTTACATTCAGTTCTAGTCCTCTACATTCAGTTAGCGCTAGGTTTACTTGACTGCACACATGTGGGGCGCATTTCTCACCTACCATAGTCAGTTAACCATTATTCAACACTGAATGTAACACTTAGTTGTGTTTTAGAGCTCTGATGAACTCCGGTTATGGGTGATTCCATGAAGATGGGTAACACTTTTTGGCCAAATTTGGCGATGAAAACCTGATTTTTTACTCATGTGCTAGATAGAAGCCCTCAAAACGCATATATGCCATGTGAATTTTGACTTGCAGTAAGAAAACAAATTGTAGAATATTATGTTGGCTTCATAGTGATATTTTTTTTAAATATTCCGATGTCATTTAATGTGTGAATTTTTGCATTTAATGAACTGTGTGACCTTAAAAATTTGAAGAAGCTAACAAGTGGCTCGTGTCTACGTAGAGTAATTCAATCTTGCATTAATAAATTAAAAAAAATAAATATATGAGCATGATCTACATAAAATGCAGTGTGATGTGCATATTTTTTGTTAATTTTTTTCGCATTATACAATTATTTATTATTT
>LPNX010434610.1:248884-269024 GCA_001517045.1 Pseudotsuga menziesii
TTATGGTTTAGACAAGGTCAGTTAACTACTGAGTCCTCCAATAGTGATTTAGACAAGGTCTTGGTTAACTACAGTCAAGTAGAGTCTAATCAATTCGAACTTCCTCATGTGGATTTGAATTGCTTGTGGCTATTAAAGCCATTGTACTTCATTTTAATTATCTATCTAGTTACTCTTTGATTAATAAAAAGCATTCACAGCTGCAAGCCATTTTTGCACTGTTTCATTCTTCAATAACTGAGTAAATTGTGTGATCTATCATGTGAGTTGTGTGTTTGTCTACAGATCTATGTGCTCAATTTAATATGGTATCAGAGCCTCGACGGACAAGGCACTTCTCCTCCTCGGATCTCCTACTGGATCATTTTTTGTTTTGCAGGTACAACTTCGAAATGATTTCATCTTTGATGAGAAAAGGTCTCTGTCGAGTGTCTATTGGACTCGGTAAAGAGTGTTTTAGTAAGATTAACTAGCTGAATAAAAGTGATGGAGCTTTTGGAACAATAGCAACGGGTCTTTCTCCTAGCTTGCGCTACCTCATTAGATCTATTGAAGACTCGAAGGAACTCTGGACAAGATTGGACAGAACCTTTGGAATGATTTATGAGGATCATAATAGCACTTTGGAGAGAACATCCAGCACCATAAGCATCCTTGATCCAAAAATCTTGGCCTCCACTCTCTATCATGAAGTTGTTCAAGATAAAGAAGAAGCAGAAGCTTCTACACAATCGATTCGAATTGAAGACAGTCTCCATGAAGTGACTCCTTCTCCTGATGCTCCAGAAGTTCATGAGATCTCTGATATCTCATCTTCTCATATTTCTCAAATAGAAGAAGACATTCAAATATTTGATATTGAAGAAAAATTATGCTACACTTCCATGCAAACATTCACCGGTGATTTTCCTTTAAATTCTGTGCAAAATTTACCAGTAATTGCTTCCGAAAGTGAAGAGAATTTTGATTTTTCTCCCTCTAATGTTGCTGCTGGTGTGAAAATATGTGATACCTTGGATATTTTGGAAGAAATATCAGATTACCAGAGTGATCCATTCACTCCCCATGATCTAGTTTTTCCAGCAAATTCCTGCAGGATTACATGCACCAAAATTCAGAATTTTGAAGAAGAAGAAAGCTGTGCATCCACCGTCTCGGTTAACCATTTATTTGAATCTGATATTAACCTTATTGGATCTGATATGATCTTATTTATATCTGAACTGATATTTCTTGGTTTAATATATCAAATTCATAATATTTCAGTACCGCTTGTAGCTGTTCTCATCAACGGTGTGAAGAAACAAGTACCGCAAGTCTCCTACACAACTGCTGCTGGGGATTTGATTCCATTTAACAATTTTGGATCTGTTTTGAACCTATTTAGATCTGATTTACTTTATTATCTGATATTATTTGGTTCATATTTTAAAATCCAAAAGCATTCAGTCATGCTTGTAGCTGCTCTCACCAGTTCCCGTGTGAAAAATCAAGTACCGCACTTTCTCTTCAAAACTGCTGATGGGGATTTGGTGTTAGTTTCCTCATATGAGGTTTCTGATATTTTATTATGTGATTCATTATCTATTTCAGAATCTATATCAGACTATGGAGCTCAATCATTTGATCTCAACAGTCCCAGTGCTTCTCTACCATTGATCACATGCTCATCTTCTCACAGAACTAGTAAAGAGGAATATTTTCTGCATCCGCCTGGACACCTGCTCCTAACACTCGGGGCTGTTATTACCACTCATGGTTTGATGTTCATGGCTGCAACATATCAGTTTCTTGAGTGTTCCTCACATTCTCTGAATTCTCAAGAACCTTTTCTCACTTTTCAGTTGACTTCAGTTGCTCTACATGGGTCCAGTCTTCATCCGGCAGCTATCTATATTTCTGATTTAGTTGAGCATATCATTCTTCTTCCAAAGAGGAAGATTCCTCCAGACATAATGATGGAGAGGTTCACATGCCAGGCCCTAGGATACCTGTGCATAGAAGAACCAGATTGATCCTGATTCTACCTGCTTAATTAGAAGGGTTTTTTTTTTCCCATGTGGTTTTTCCCCGACACCTTGTTTTTGAGCAGTTTCTTTACTTTACTTGATGTAATGGGTGACCTATGGTCTTAGTTACCAGGGCCCACAGATTGTCCAAGTTAGCATTCAGGGGGGGTGTTAGGATTATTAATCCTCCCTTGTCCAATTTAGTCATATGTCTAAATCGGGAGTCATGTCTAAATCGGGAGTGTATCCAGTCTATTTATAGTCATTAGCACCATTGGGTTAACTTGACCTAATTGGGGCACATGTTCTAGTTACTAAAGTGTGGGGAACACTAATTGAGGCTCACTGCCACTTATTGCACTTGATTACATAATTTTAGGAGCCTCCTAGACCAATCCCTACAATTTAGGAAGCCACTAGGAGTGCCGAAACCAACCAAGGTCAATTCACTTCAGTTGATGACTAGTCAAGATAAGTTAGGAGTCAGTTACATTCAGTTCTAGTCCTCTACATTCAGTTAGCGCTAGGTTTACTTGACTGCACACATGTGGGGCGCATTTCTCACCTACCACAGTCAGTTAACCAGTAGTCAACACTGAATGTAACACTTAGTTGTGTTTTAGAGCTCTGATGAACTCCGGTTATGGTTTAGACAAGGTCATTTAACTACTGAGTCCTTCGACAGTGATTTAGACAAGGTCTTGGTTACCTACAGTCAAGTAGAGTCTAATCAATTCGAACTTCCTCATGTGGATTCGAATTGCTTGTGGCTATTAAAGCCATTGTACTTCATTGTAATTATCTATCTAGTTACTCTTTGATTAATGAAAAGCATTCACAGCTGCAAGCCATTTTTGCACTATTTCATTCTTCAATAACTGAGTAAATTGTGTGATCTATCATGTGAGTTGTGTGTTTGTCTACAGATCTATACTAACTGTTTTCCTTTTGTGATTAAGTGCTGTGTAAAAAGCTATGCTATTAGCCTAACTGAGAAAGAGGTTACGACCTCAACTTCTTATCTTTACTGTAATTTTTGAATGTACAGGGTTTTCACCCTAAGTCTATAATATAAAATATTATATAGTTTTTCTTTGCCATAAATCTTGGTTTGTATTACCACATTTACTTTTTAATTCACAAAACTGTGAAAAAAGAAATAACTAAGAAATAGGCTTATGACAGCCTTATTTCATTGATTTATAATACGGCTGCAAGTAAAATATTGTCTTGACTTCACAGTTTGTTTGTTTTTCTTGCATAAATTAGATTTATAGGGTTAAACCCTAATTTGACAGTAAGAGAATAAGTACAGCCTCTTCTTATAAAATTCTTTGTTAAATTGTAAAGCTCTTTTTGTAACTGTGCGGTTATTATTTAAGTATTACAATAATGGTTAAGCTTGATAGTCGAGCATTCTGCCATTCTGCTATTTACTTACTACCGATTATGCACTTGATTGTTTTTCTATAGGTACTTTCTTTTATAAGCTATTATCAGGGTTTCTGTACCTAAGTTATACAATGACTTACTTGTTATGTATAAATTGTTAAGTGTTAAATTGGGTCTATACCCTTCAATTATATAGGGTCTTTATATTTTGTTTTAATTTATTTTAACGATATTCATAGGTATTGTCAAGTTACCTTGTAGTACAGAAAGTATATTTAACTCAGAATTGTAATTAAAACAATAAGGACATTAACTTAAGTTTAAAATAATAATATTTCTATATTGTATATCATAGAAAGTAGATTATTATTATAAAATAACGATAAAACTTATTATTATAATATACGATCTTATCTTTATTGAGAGTATTAGAATCTCCATATGTTTATCCTTTGTTTATTTTACAGCACATAAAAAGATAGTATTCTGCTGTTTATTTCCTGTACTGTTATGCAATTACTTTATAGAGTTCTGTTAATATTTAGTTTGTCTGTTGAGTTAGGATATTTACATATGTAAATAAAAATCAAATAACACTACTTAAGATCTATCTCGTATAATTATATATAGTAGCATGCATTTCTAATTTATAAAAGATTGGTTAACAGTCCTAGATAATGTTAAATATTAGTCTAATAAGAAGAAAGGGAATAATGAAAATGATTACATTACTACAATACATAAAAACTAAACCAGTTTGCTTTGATTATAGAATTAAATCCACATTTAATTACTTCTACTTTCAATATTATTACTTGGACATAACCAGTTAAATTATTTTAA
Source organism: Pseudotsuga menziesii (assembly GCA_001517045.1). Taxonomy (NCBI): domain Eukaryota; kingdom Viridiplantae; phylum Streptophyta; class Pinopsida; order Pinales; family Pinaceae; genus Pseudotsuga; species Pseudotsuga menziesii. Next base: position 253,129 of record LPNX010434610.1, read on the forward strand.
ACTAGAAGGAAGATATTGTAAGGTTTAAACAGTAGAATAGACTAGTTTAACCTTACTCTAGTGTGACTATTATATTCTTCTATTTGTTTTAATAATAAAACTACTGAAAGTAAATATTGTACAAGGAAAGAGTTTTATCTATAAACTCATACAAGTATCAGTGAAATATCTTTTCTGAAATAAATAAAGAAACAGTCTACTACTCCACATTATCATCATACCATCTTTCTTATAATTTTACCCCCGCGCTGGAGTACGGTCTAGTAAAAACCCCGATGAGGAAAAACACAGTGGGTCCTTATTTTACATCAAAAGATTCTATTACTGATATACTGAAAACATTTACATCACTAAACCAGCTAAATATTATATCATAACCTACAAACATAACATTTAACCATTCACAGTTATTAAACAAAGACAGTTAAGTGATAGAACCTACTGGAACTTTGGACAACAACAACAATGGGAGGCCGTTCCTCCCTACCAATTCCTGGAGAGCGCTCAAATAGCGACTCCTCAGGACCCCCGAGCTTGCTCTGGTATCCCTGGCTGGAACTAGGTGCAGCAATAGTCAAATACCAGTCTTCCAAAACTCAGTATCAAATCTGAACTTATCAATAAGTTCTCTCAGCTAACAAGCTGTAATAAACCAAGTTACTGCAGCATTCCTCTCAAACAACTTCCTTACTGTTTTTCCCTTTTTCCCCAATGAAATTCCTGAATAGCATTCCCCTGAATGATTATTCTCTGGAAAATATCTGAGCAGCCTCAGCTCTATTCATTGGGTACTTTTAAAATATTGCCTAGGTCTTTTTGGGTTAGTTGTCATTTAATGAGCCACCTGCTCTGATCCCACTTTCTTGGGGGATCATGACCCCAAATATAGGGAGGTTTCCACCTGCAACTTAGGAAGTGTTTGAGGATGCTGCCACTTGTCTTTTTCCCTCCACCTAGTTCCATCCACCAGTTTGACCAGTAACCTCTTTTTAACAGCTCTCCCATGCTGTTGTCTCCACAATTTATTTATTAATAATAAAATTTTCTGAATTACATTCCACTCCTGTTGACTCTGCTGAGTCATCAGTTCCTACTTAGTATTAAATTTAACATAATGTCTCAGGAATATAATTAAAACAATTAACATTATTTTACAAAATTAGGGTATGTGACATACACACCCCCTTAAAATGTAACATCGTCCTCGCTGTTACTTATTCTTCATCCTCTGCAACCTCCTGGAACAGATTTGGGTATGCCTCCCACATCTTACTTTCCAGTTCCCAAATAGCCTCTTCAAGACTAAGGTGCTTCCATTGCACCTTCACCTGTCCAATGGCACGGTTCCGCAGAGTAATTTCCCTCCTCCCGAGGATACAGTCCGGTTCCACCATAAAGTTCTCCTTCTAGTTCCACCTGTACAACATTCCAATCAATCACATGAGTAGCATCATGAACATACTTTTTCAGAACAGAAATATGAAAAACATTATGCACTTTCAAGTTAGGTGGTAACGCTAGCTGATATGCAACTTGACCAATTCTAGATAAAATTTCAAACGGACCACAGTAACGTGGTGCTAGTTTTGCACAACTCCCCAGCCTTAAGGAGCTTTTCTTTGGTCTTACCTTTATAAACATGTGCTCACCCACCTGGAACACTTCGGGAGTTCTTTTCAAATCTTCTTGGCTCTTTTGCTGATCCTGTGCTACCTTCAAATTTTCTTGCACTTGTTTCACAATCTGTTCCATTTCCTTCAATAATTCAGTTCCTAACACCAATCTATCTACTGGATTATTTTAGGAGATAGGAGTGTTGCATTTACGCCCATACAAAATTTCAAATGGACTGAACTTAGCTGATGATTGATATTTGTTATTATACACAAAATCTGCTAAATGCAAGTAGTCCTCCCACTTACCTAGCTGATCCTTAACATACATTGTTAACAGATCTTCCAGCACCTGATTCACTCTTTCAGTCTGTCCGTCTGTCTGAGGATGGAAAGAGGTGCTGAAATTCAGTGTTGTGTTTAATCCCTTAAACAAGGACCTCCAAAAATTCTCTGTGAATTTAGGATCCCTATCTGAAATGATAACCTTAGGTACTTCATGTAACCTAAAAATATGCTTTAAAAATATATCAGCTATATTGACAGCCTTGTAAGTAGTCTTGACATGAATGAAATGTGCTGCTTTACTTAACTTGTCCACCACCACCATAATTGAATCATTCTGATTCTAATTTATGGGAAATCCAGTAATAAAATCTAAGCTGATTACTTCCCATTTCCAACTAGGAATAGGCAAAGGTTGCAGTAAACCAGCTGGATGCTGGTGTTCAGTTTTTACTTGTTGACAATCCAAACATCTAGCTATGTATTCAGCTACTTCAGATTTCATATTAGGCCAGAAATATTCTTTTCTTAACATGGTTACAGTCTTTTGGTAACTTGGATGTCTTGAGTAAGGTGTTTTATGAACTTCATCCAAAATCAGCAACTTAACCTTAGACACATTAGGCACATACAGTTTGTCTTTAAACAATAAAAATCCATCTTTATTTAGACTATAACCTTTTATTAAGCTTTCTGTAGGTTCTTCTTTAGCTGTAACTTGCAATTTTTGATAAATTTCATCGTGTTTTACCCCTTCTGTAAGTTGTTCATTTAAATCAAAAGCATAAGTGCTGATTGCTGTTGTAAAGTTCAGCTTTGCATTTCTGCTCAAAGCATCAGCCACCTTATTTTCTTTTCCTTTTAGGTGTTGGATTTCAAAATCATATTCACTCAAGAAGGCCAACCACCTTGCTTGTCTTGCATTTAAGTTGGGCTGATCTAAAAGGTATTTCAGTCCTTTATTATCAGTCATTAAGATAAACTTTCTACCTATTAAGTGGTGTTACCACATTTTTAAGGCATGTATAATAGCAGCAAGTTCTAAATCATAAGTTGCATAATTCTGTTCGTGGATATTTAACTTCCTAGACTCATAGGCAATGACATGCCCGTCTTGAGTCAGCACACCGCCTAAACCATCATTACATGCATCAGTGCATACCACGAAATCCTTATTAGGATCTGCTATTCTTAGAATAGGCGCAGTTGTTAATAAGGTTTTTAATTTCTTAAAACTTTCTTCACACTTTAAGTTCCAATCGAATTTCTTGCCTTTCTTTTCAAAGGAAGTGATTGGATTAGCTATTTTTGAAAAGCCTTCAATGAATCTCCAGTAATAATCGGTAATTCCCATGAATGACTTAACATCTGTTACGTCCTTTGGAACTGGCCAATCTTCGATTTCCCAAATATTTTCAGGATCAACTGAAATCCCTTCCTTAGTCACTACGTGACCTAAGTACTGGATTTCATCCTTAAAGAAGTCACACTTGCTAAACTTCGTGAAGAGCTGTTGCTCTCGCAACTCTTGTAAAACTATCCTCAGGTGTTCTTTATGTTCTGCTTCATTTTTAGAGTAAATTAAGATGTCATCGATAAACACGACAACAAATTTATCTAAGTATTTATGCATTATATTATTCATTAAGCACATAAAGACAGCTGGGGAATTGGTCAGCCCAAATGGCATTATGACAAATTCGTAATGTCCATACCTTGTTCTGAAGGCTGTCTTAAAAATGTCCTCATCTTTAATTCTTACCTGATGATATCCTGATCTCAGGTCTATCTTAGAGAACACCGTAGCTCCACGTAGCTGATCAAATAGATCATCTATGCGAGGCAACGGATATCTGTTTTTAATAGTCATTTTATTTAGTTGACGGTAATCTATGCATAATCGCATAGTTCCGTCCTTCTTTTTGACAAAGATGACCGGTGCTCCCCAAGGGGACACACTCGGTCGAATGTACTTCTTATCTATTAATTCTTTTAATTGTGATTTTAGCTCATTAATTTCTAAAATATTCATACAATATGGAGCTTTCGAGCTAGGTACAGCACCTGGCACCAGCTCAATAGTGAAATCCAGTTCCCTCTTAGGAGGTAATCCTGGAATTTCCTTTGGAAAAACATCAGTAAATTCATTTAAAACATCAATGTCTTATATTTTTAACTTATCTTTTTCAGAATTACTTGCCTCATCTGTAATGGTTACAGCATAGGCTTTACACCCTTTCCTGACTGCTCTTTTAAGTTGTAAAGCAGAAATCTGCCTAATTACAGTTTTCCTAGGAACACCTTTAACCTTTATTGGTTGTTCATTATTATTTACGCACGTAAAGGTTTTATCATAACAGTTTAAAACTACCTTATGCTGCTTTGACCAATCCATACCAATCAGTAAATCATACGAGCCAAGTGGTAAAACATTAAGCTTAACTGTAGTTTTAAAATCATCCATAAGTAAAGCACATTCTTTCACATAACAGGTTACTTTCCTTTTTTCCCCTGTGGCTAATTGAACTAACCAGGAACTATCAAACTTTTCAACAGTCAATTTACACTTTTCCACTATATGAGGTGAAATGTAACTAAGACTAGCCCCTGGATCAATTAAAATGGTTACTGGGGTTTGGTTAACCATACCTTCTACTTCCACCATGGAAGTCTGATAATCAGCTTGGCGGTTCTCCAACGCTGCATTTATTCTGGGCATAGTCCTTGCAAGTTATCCAGCAGCCATTTCATCCTGCACAATGTGAATATTGCTGTTTGACTTTTTTCGATTTGGGCAGACCAAGGCATAGTGCGGGCCATTACATTCCCAGCACTTAACAGGCTCCTTTCGTTCAAAATTCTTAGTGAAATTCCCATGATTGTTTACAGCTTCCTTGCCTTTAAAGTTACTGGAATTATTAGAATTATTAGAAGCACCATTTCTATTTCCCTGGAAGTTCTTACTGTTAGAATAATTTATGTTCTTATTATTCTTGAAATTCTTCTGGGGTACAAATTCCTTTTTCTTGAACTCAGGATAACTGTTGTTTTTCTTAGCCTTCCAGTTGGCTATGCCTTCTTTCTTCTTGTTCTGTTCAAAACAGAAATTAGCCTTCCGCATGGCTTCCTCCAGAGTCTTCGAGTTATCATATTCGATTTTGTCCTTGATGTGATATGGCAGACAGCTGAGAAACCGCTGCACTTTAGGTTTCTCATCGACTAAATAAGGTACATACCTCAACAAGCTTAAGAATTTATTGTTTAAATCCTTCATAGTCATGGATCCTAACTTTAATTCGTAAAATTATTTAGCTCTTTCCTCATAATATTGTTCGGACAGAAATTTCTTCTTGAAGTACCTTTTAAAGGTACTCCAATTAACTTCTTTTTCTTTGATCCCCTTGACTCTTTTCAGATCTTGCCACTATATGTTTGCTTTTCTAGAGATATTATAAATTGCCATTCTTGCCTTCAGCTGATTTGAATAGTTGTATATCTGAAAATATTTCCTCATCCCGGATAACCAGGGCTCTGCTTCCTCCCCTTTTTCAGTCTCTCCGTTGAAAGTTGGGGGCTTTATTTTTTTAAACTCCCCGGAAATCTCTTCATATGGTTTGTACTTCTTCTTTCTGTCATACAACTCAGCCTCACTACTGTCACTAGTAGTGTAATAACTTCGTTGTTCCTTGAACCCTTCAGATGATGAACTGCTTTCAGCTTTAGTCAGCTTCATCTTTTTAGATCCTTTCTGATGGCTAGCTTCCTCAGATTCGGATCTTTTGCTCCTCCCTTCAGTCTGAAATTTTTCCATCAAAATTTGGTTCAACTCTTCTTGAGTCTTCAAAATCCTCTCATTGTCCTTCTTGACTGATTCCATTTCAGTCTTCAAATCCTTTATAGTCTGCATCAGCTCTGAGGAGTGAGCAGTTACCTCTTCTAACATAGGTTCTCTAGACAATTGTCTTGTCTCGGTGTTTGGACACTCCTCCTGAGCATATTCTCCTAGCTTCTCCATACCTGCCTGTTAGATTCAGAAAAAAAGAAATTTTATGTTCTTTACATAAAACAAAATACAGGTTAGTACATTATTTTTACTATTCTGTGGAAACTAGTTGGGCCGCATCAAGGCCTAGTATTTGAACCATGCTCTGATACCACATGTCAAAACCCCAATTTTCCAAAAAATTTAAATTTTTTTTTTAATTTGCATAACATTAACATAATTGCAATTTAACTAATCATTTAATTAGTTATATGTTACTAGCTTGTCATTTGAATTCATCTGTTGGTTATGTTTAGAAAAAGATTAGTTCCGTTCAGTTTACTAACTTGTTTCTTCTTTGCACCCACAAGGTAAGATTGTCATGCACACTGGGCTTACTTAGCTTTCAAGCTAATGCAGAGAGTTTACTTGTTCTTACATACTACAGGTAAGAGATTGTAGTGCTGCTTTTCGAATTTCTAAAGTATTTAATACAAGTTCGTCGTAAGAGAAAAAGCTCAATAAGAAAGTAAGAGTTAAACCATTACAATGCTTGTTAAGGTATATTCAAGCTGGCTCTTTTCTAGCAGAAGTAAATTATGCTCTTGTTGATGATGGAACTTCTCCATTTCTATTACAGTTTTAATGTATAAAAAGTATCTTACTAACTCTTTATAATGAAGTAAGAGTGGCAGAGTTATGAAATCTATAGTATGAATCCATTTGTAAACAAACACATTACAAAGTCAAATGAAATCTGATAAGGGGTTTTATGTATTACTGTGAAGGTGTGGCCTTTCTTTGCCAAGTCCTAACTTATTATTAAGGATATTACCTTAAGCAAGCACTGTTTCCACATAGTAGTTACTACTCTCTTTTCTTTTTGTAACTTTGTACTACATGTTCTATTTTAATCACTCTAAATAAATCATTTAAGTATTTATGAGTAAAAGGACCTATGTCATGGATTTCTACTTTAATATCCTCCTTTATGATTTTCTAAACTATACTATCAAGCAAAGGAAGTTAGCTTATAAAAGCTAAAAATAATAATTTAATGACTCTATAATACCTTTCATAACCTTTGAGCTTGAATTTAGACAAAAGACTATTTGTTTAAAAAAAATGATTTTTACACTAGTGATAAAGTTGTTATATTAAATACAAGGGATGATTATAAGGTCATGAATAAAACCATAATTATGATCAATTGATCACTTAACTTGATTTATTATAATTCTATAGTCCTTATACTATTATCCCCTTTACCTTCATTTATGAACTAGGGCAATAGATAATATAGAAAATCGATTTATAAACAGGCTACACCATGGTAAACTATTATTTCCCTTGCTCTTAAATCCCATTAACCAACAATAAAATCCTTCACACGTATATGTGCTAGGATAAACAATGGTTAAGGTTCCATATTAAGAAATTCTTTTCAAAACAACAAACTTTATATGTTGAAGAGTCGTCATAAGGTTTATCATGATTTCGATGATTACCAATCTAGGGTTGATAATAATGAACACTTTATCATTTGCATGCAGCGTAGGGTTTGATGGATCTCGCACGAGGACTATGGATAACCTTTGATTAAAAAGAATGATTGGGAATCATTCTCCCATCGAGATGTTGGTTATAACTATACGCCAAACCCCACTGCTAGTTGAAATATTTACAGGCTATCATGGCATTACCACAGCCATGTGATGCGTTGTTATAAGAACTGTTTGACAAACCCTAACTTTCACTACCTCCTTCTTCTTAGGATTCTATCGTTCCATGATGGTACTAGTGTATCCTTACGTTGCCTCCCCTCTGCAATGGTATCCTCCAACTTGTCCTCTTATTGTGGCTCGTTCTCTACCTCCTAGTAGTGTTGTTCCATATGTTGCTGTCAGTATTCAGTTGGCCGTTCTTCCCTCATGTTTTCCTCTGCCATACTAGAATGAACCGAACCCTTGTCTGTGATAATCGCCTCCCTCCGTGAGGTTCGAAGGTTTATCCTGTTGTATTTTTAATTTGAGTATGGCTGTGTGTTAATCTTCTCTTCCCTTCTTGCAGTAGGGTTACCTCCTTGCTCTGATGATCGTAATGCTGTTATTGGTGGTCGTGTCTTTTTTAAAAGAACAGGTATGAATAACGTACTTCTTTCTTTGCTTTTACTATTCATTCTTAACCTTAAGCTCATTATTCAGGTTACAAATTTCTAATAATAAGGTTTCCCTTTGTTATTACAGGTCTTTGCTCTCCTTCTTGAGCGGCCTTTGGTATAAAGATTTGGGCACCAGTTGCAAGTCCTGGTAAACCTGGTTACACCATGGCTCTTTCTCCTTGTGGGGTTACTTTGGAACTTTCGAGGGTTGGCATAAAGAATCCTAAACCATTACAGCTTCAGTTTTATCTTATTATACTGTTGGTTACTTGGATTTAGTAGAGGAAACCCCTACGCTGTGCGAGGGTGTTCCAGCTAAGGCCGAGGTTGTATATATTCATTTTCCTTTTGTGATTAAGTGCTGTGTAAAAAGCTAGGCTGTCAGCCTGACTGAGAAAGAGGTTACAACCTTGACTTCTTATCTTTACTGTAATTTTTGAATGTACAGGGTTTTCACCCTAAGTCTATAATATAAAATATTATACAGTTTTTCTTTGCCATAAATCTTGGTTTGTATTACCGCATTTATGTTTTTAATTCACAAAACTATGAAAAAAAGAAATAACTAAGAAACAGGCTTATGACAGCCTTATTGCATTGATTTATAATACGGCTGTAAGTAAAATATTGTCTTGACTTCACAGTTTGTTTGTTTTTCTTGCATAAATTCTAGATTTATAGGGTTAAACCCTAATTTGATAGTAAGAGAATAAGTACAGCCTCTTCTTCTAAAATTATTTGTTAAATTGTAAAGCTCTTTTTGTAACTGTGGGGTTATTAATTAAGTATTACAATAATGGTTAAGCTCGATAGTCGAGCATTCTGCCATTCTGCTATTTACTTACTACCGATTATGCACTTGATTGTTTTTCTATAGGTACTTTCTTTTATAAGTTATTATCAGGGTTTCTGTACCTGAGTTATACATTAACTTACTTGTTATGTATAAATTGTTAAGTGTTAAATTGGGTTTATACCCTTCAGTTATATAGGGTCTTTATATTTTGTTTTAATTTATTTTAACGATATTCATAGGTATTGTCAAGTTACCTTGTAGTACAGAAAGTATATTTAACTCAGGATTGTAATTAAAACAATAAGGACATTACCTTAAGTTTAAAATAATAATATTTCTATATTGTATATCATAGAAAGTAGATTATTATTATAAAGTAACGATAATACTTATTATTATAATATACGATCTTATCTTTATTGAGAGTATTAGAATCTCCATATGTTTATCCTTTGTTTATTTTACAGCACATAAAAAGATAGTATTCTGCTGTTTATTTCCTGTACTGTTATGCAATTACTTTGTAGAGTTATGTTAATATTTAGTTTGTCTATTGAGTTAGGATATTTACATATGTAAATAAAAATCAAATAACACTACTTAAGATCTATCTCGTATAATTACATATAGTAGCATGCATTTCTAATTTATAAAAGATAGGTTAACAGTCCTAGATAATATTAAAGATTAGTCTAATAAGAAGAAAAAAAATAATGAAAATGATTACATTACTACAATACATAAAAACTAAACTAGTTTGCTTTGATTATAGAATTAAATCCACATTTAATTACTTCTACTTTCAATATTGTTACTTGGACATAACCAGTTAAATTATTTTAAACTAGAAGGAAGAAATTGTAATGTTTAAACAGTAGAATAGACTAGTTTAACCTTACTCTAGTGTGACTATTATATTCTTCTATTTGTTTCAATAATAAAACTACTGAAAGTAAATATTGTACAAGGAAAGAGTTTTATCTATAAACTCATACAAGTATCAATGAAATATCTTTTCTGAAATAAATAAAGAAACAGTCTACTACTCCACATTATCATCATACCATCTTTCTTATAATTTTACCCCTGCGTTGGAGTACGGTCTGGTAAAAACCTAGATGAGGAAAAACACAGTGGGTCCTTATTTTACATCAAAATATTCTATTACTGATAGACTAAAAACATTTACATCACTAAACCAGCTAAATCTTATATCATAACCTACAAACATAACATTTAACCATTCACCGTTATTAAACAAAGACAGTTAAGTGACAGAACCTGCTGGAACTTTGGACAACAATAGCAATGGGAGGCCGTTCCTCCCTACCAACTTCTGGAGAGTGCTCAAACAGTGACTCCTCAGGACCCCCGAGCTTTCTCTGGTCTCCCTGGCTGGAACTAGGTGCAGCAATAGTCAAATACCAGTCTTCCAAAACTCAGTATCAAATCTGAACTTATCAGTAAGTTCTCCCAGCTAACAAGCTGTAAAAAACCAAGTTACTGCAGCATTCCTCTCAAACAACTTCCTTACTGTTTTTCCCTTTTTCCCAATGAAATTCCTGAATAGCATTCCCCTGAATGATTATTCTCTGGAAAATATCTGAGCAGCCTCAGCTCTATTCATTGGGTACTTTTAAAAGATTGCCTAGGTCTTTTTGGGTTAGTTGTCATTTAATGAGCCACCTGCTCTGATCCCACTTTCTTGGGGGATCATGACCCCAAATATAGGGAATTTTCCACCTGCAACTTAGGAAGTGTTTGAGGATGCTGCCACTTGTTTTTTTCCCTCCACCTAGTTCCATCCACCAGTTTGACCAGTAACCTCTTTTTAACAGCTCTCCCATGCTGTTGTCTCCACAATTTATTTATTAATAATAAAATATTCTAAATTACATTCGACTCCTGTTGACTCTGCTGAGTCATCAGTTCCTACTTAGTATTAAATTCAACATAATGTCTCAAGAATATAATTAAAACAATTAACATTATTTTACAAAATTGGGGTATGTGACAGTCTGTGTATCAAATGATACACACTGGTTTTCCCAAAAGAGCTTTATTCAGCCCCAATTAATTTGAGATATCAATTAATTTGAGATATCATAGATTGCATCCAGAAAAGTCATTGTTGTAGGGAAAGCAAATCATTCTACTAAAACCTATGCGTTTTCCAATTTTGTGCATGATTCAAATCCTAGTTCCCTTCTAACTCATGGGAATGAGGTCAACTGGCTATGGCATGAGAGGTTTGAAACCTTAAAATACAAATACTTGCATCTTCTACAAAAAGGATTCCATGGTGGAATTCCTTCCGATAATCAAATCCTCAAAAGGGATATGCAAGGGATGTATAGTCAACAAGCATCCTGAGCATAAGTGTGACTAGGGAAAAGCAAGAAGAGCTACATGTATTTTGGGGATGATCCATTCTGATATCATTGGTCCAATTCCTACAACATCCATGAATGGCTCTAGGTATGTTTTCATCTTCATATTTGACGGTTCAATGTTTACATGGGTCTATTTTCTCAAAAAGAAATCGGAAGACCTTGGAAATTCATAGATTTTAAGGCTTCCATTGAGATTGCTACTAGGAGAAATATCAAATCTCTCAAATATGATAATGGATTTGAATACATTAAGTCAGAGCTACTGCAATTTTTTGTGGAAAATGGGATCAAGATCCATCACACTATTCCCTACACACTTCAACAGAATGGTGTAGCGAAAAGGAAAAACCGAGCACCTAAAGAGATGCTAACCTATATGCTTGAATATAAAGATTTGGATGCAAATATTTGGGATCAGGACATGAATTTTACTGGATACATTCATAATAGGGTCCCACACTCATTCATCAAATGGAAAACACCTTTTGAAGCTTACACTGGTCACAGGCCTAATCTGTTCAATCTCAGGGTTTTCGGATCCATTGCATGAGCTAGAATTCCACTGGATAAGAGAAAATATTTGGAGCCTTAGAGTGTTGAGTGTATATTCATTGTTTATGCTGAAGAAGAAAAAGGATATAATCTCTTGAATATCATAACTAAAAATATAATCATTGAGAGAAGTGTCCTCTTTGAGGAACCTCTTCAAGATCTGAAACTAGTTGAGGAAGAAACTACAAAAAGGCTTCCTCTTTCTGATGAAAATTATGGAGATGAAAGTGAGAGTTTATGTTCTCGTATTTCAGATGTAATGTCTGATATAAGTGAGCATGAATATAATTATGAATCAGATCCTAATTATCCCACTCATCTACCAAAATGGGCAGAAAAGACTCTCTCCTCTGCTAGGTCAAACATTGGAAATCCTGCCGATCCAAGAAGAACTTGATGAGACTATCAAAGAGAAGGTATTTGTATTTATTGCACTAATAATTTTCCATATGATAAGTGTTATATGATGGTTTTATATGATCCTAACTCATATTATCATGCCCAACATGATCCAATATGTCAAGCTTCCAAGGATGAAGAGTATCAATCTCTTTAGAAAAATGCAAAATGGGATCTAGTTTCTCTTCCACCTGGGAGGAAACTTGTTCAATGCAAATAGGTCTACCGAACTAATGTTGCTTCATATGCATCAACCTACAAATATAAATCTCAGTTGGTAGAAAAAGGATTCTCACAATTCCAAGGAGTGGACTATACAGAAACCTTTGCACCAGTGGAAAAGACGGATTCTATTCAGCTAGTTTTATCCATTTTTGCATCCAAACACTAGGAGGTGCACCATATGGATGTGAAGAGTGATTTTATTCATGGGGATCCAAAAGAAGAGATATACATGAATAATCTTGAAGGGTACATATCAGACCCAACATTAGGTTGCAGACTTCGGAAATCATTGTATGGATTGAAATAGACCCCAAGAGCTTGGTATGCAAAGATGGACTCTTTTCTGCTATCACAAAAATTTGCAAGACGTAAGTCTGATACAAATTTGTGCCTACATAAATATGAAGGTTTTTTACTTATTATAGTTCTATATGTTGATGATTTTTTAATTACATGAATCACACTTTCTTCAATCATCTTCATAGAACCTGCTTTGCATGAAGCGTTTGACATGAGTGATCTAGGCCTACTAAGGCAATTTCTTGGCTTGGAAATCACTCAAGATCATGATGGGATAATGATAATCCAATAAAAGTATGTTTCATACCTTCTAATTAAGTTTAGTATGGCTGATTGTGAGTCTTTACCTTTCCCATTCCTCTCAGGAATTAGTCTTGAGGAAGGAAATTCTACACCGGAGGTGGATTTCACTATCTACAAGAAATTGATTGGAAGCCTTTTGTACTTGACACATTATAGGCATGATATTTGTTATGTTGTGAATGTTGTATCAAGGTCCATGCAAAAACCTAATTAAATTCATTGGAGGGAACCCAATAGGATTCTACATTACATGTAGGGTACTAGAAACTATGGCATCCACTATGCTGTAGATTTCGATCTAGACTTGTTGGGATTAACAGTTCAGATTGGGATGGAGATAGACTTGATAGGAATTCTACTTCCAGCTATGTTTTCATTTTTGGTGGTGGGAATATTTGTTGGTCAAGTGGAAATCAGTTTGTCATTGTCTTATCTTCAGCAGAGGAAGAGTAAAGGGGAGCGATCAATGCATGCATTCATGCAGTTTTCCTGCAAGGTATTCTAGCATAGTTCCACATTAGTAGTACTACTTCGACTGTCATATTTTGTGAAAATCAAGGTTCTATCAAGATCTCGACAGATCCGGTTCAGATATAGAGAACCAAACACATCAAGATCCACATGCACTACATTAGAGAGCTTGTGCACGATAGAACAATTGTTTTGCAATGTTGCCCCATAGATGAGCAAATTGTAGACATTTTCACCAGGAAATTCGTTGAGAAGAAGTTATCTTACCTTCGTTCACTGTTGGGGGTGAGTTCCATCATGGTGAAGACATATTAGTTCTTTAGTGTTTAGTTTGAGATGGGGTTTTCTTTCACACTAGGTTTTTCCTCTTTTCTTCACTTAGTTATTTTGAGCGTTTTAGAATTAAATTTTTAAAGGGTGACCTATGGCCTTTGTGTTTGAGGCCCTAGTATTTAATCCTCCACATGATATTAGCTTCATAGGGGGTGTTGGATTCATTATCCAACCACACATCATTATTTATATTTTTTTCCTAATTTACCACTTATCCTAAGTTTTTTACTTAAACATGTGACTGCATCATCAACTAGATCTCCTCCTTCAATCAGGGAGACTAACTACATCTTATCCTTCAATAAGGGAGCCTAACTGAGCCTCATCCTTCAATATATGAGAAAATATGGGTTTATATGCATGACATATGCACCCCATTCATTCAATTGGAGGTTGTTTCACGTACCTTCCAGTTAAACTGAAGTTGTAAAGGTTCCTTCCTCATTATTTTTCCTACTTTTGGTTAAAAGAAGTTAACTAGAGTGATTAAAGGTGCCTGCACCTACTTTTGGTGACTCGGTTCAGTTCATCTCAACTAAATGAAGTTAGATAAGCGCCCTCACCTTCCTATTAGCATGCAGTTGAGTTCTATTCATTTAGACTCAGTATAAACTGCCTCCAAGTCAGTTAGAGTCAATTATGTTGGAGTTAAGTGGTTAACTGATGTGTTGAGTGGTGTCTAACTGATAGCTAAGACACTCTCATGTACCCAATTCGAATGACCTCTCATGGATTCAAATTGCATGGCTCTTTATCCATTATATTTCATTGTAATCTAGTATTCTAATTAATGATAATAAAATATACAACTGCGAGTCTTTTTGCACTATTAATGTCATTTCTTGAGTAAAATTGATCTGTTGAATCTATAGTAAGTTTTTGTCTTAGTCCTTAGATTTTTGTGCCTCAATTTTATAGAGGGATTCCCAAGAAACCTTCATTTTCTCCAGTATGGATTTCTTCTCACCACTCACCTCCTCTCCTTTCCTCGCTTAGCAACCCTTCATGATTTAAGTCTCTATCTCTAATAGACACTAACCCTACTTGGAACCCAAACACTAGACCACCTTCTTCCAAAATGCCTTATTCGACAAGAACAATAGGGAGAATGTATCCAATGTTATATTTTTAAAAGTTTTATGCCCAATAACAATAAGATAATTGAAAGAATGGAGAACATAAAAAGACAAAGAAGACACCAAGATTTATCTTGGGAATCCCTCGTGGGGAAGAAAGCACAACAACATTTCCTTGATATAGAATCCAACAAACTACAATGTAATACCCCAAGAATAAGATAGACTACTTCCTCTCCTCTAGATGGACTCTTCTTTCTCTCTCTAGCAAACTTTCTTTAGTTGTGAGTATGTCCAAATGAGGAGAGAACATCATCTATTTATACACATCAAATAGGAATTATAATCACTCAACATGGCCAACTTCATCCCTCCAATAGAGCCAACTTCCATTGGGAGACACAAGACAACATTTAACAATACTTTTGCTGGTACTATTGACCCAAACAATGGAGTTTTAACCTCAATACTTTTACATGACCAAGTACATCAAGGACACCTCCAATTGGACGAATAAAATCTCCAAAAAGGAGGGAAAACAATAATATAATAAAATTACAATAGAATATCTTCCATAGTTACATCATCTCAATACTCCCGCTTAACAAGGAAGGTATTCTACATCATCATCATCAACAAAAAAAAAAACAATTGACTGGTGGAACTATATGTCATAGGAGGTTTTGTAAAAACATAATAAACATCATCATCATGATTCATCATCGTCACATAACATTATCATTATGGATTAACATCATCATGGAACATCATCATCCATTAGAGGAAATTTGGGGTCTAAAATGGGCCTTATAAGAAAATGTGCCAAAATAAGTTTTTGTGAGTTGGAATTCAAGAACCAATAGANCGTCCAACGAGCTCTCCCGATCGAAATTTGAGTAAAAACACGGGGAGATATGTCGAAAATACAAACACAAAAAGTAGTTTTTTTCTTTCTTCCTCCAAAATTAATTAATATTATTTTATTATTTTAACCATTATTTTATTAT
>LPNX010434610.1:274857-331346 GCA_001517045.1 Pseudotsuga menziesii
TAACCCAAACGATGAAATTAGAATTAAAAAAAACCATAAAAAATAATCATTACTAACCTAAACTTGACCTTCCGTATTATTATTATTAATAAATTTATTAAAAAATTAAAAAAGTTTTAAATTATAATACGTGTATTTCTTTATAAATAAAACAAGATTTTTTAATATTAATATCTTATAAAAAGCTCAAGCTTGGATTTGAGCTTTTCCTTTGAGCGTATGCGAAAGAATAGGACGAATATTTGTTAAAGGCTAGCGTGTGCGTAGTTACAGAGAGACTCCGAGAGAGAGTTTCAGAAGTTAAAATGGAGAATTTTGGAGAAAAGCTTGAGACAGAGAATGCAGTGGTGGCAGTGCCAACTACAACTGCAATTGTAGCGCCGTCTTCTGAAGAAAGCCGGTCAAAGAGGAAGAGGGCAGCGTCATCTTCTCACGAAAGCCGCCGGTCAAAGAGGAAGAAGGCAGAGTCTTCTTCTGACGAAAGCCGCCGGTCAAAGAGGAAGAGGGACAGCTTGCCGTTGCCACCACAGTCAGCTGTTTCAAACCGCCATACCCTTGTGCTGGACATGGACAACACCATGTTGGTCGCGCGCAGTGAAAAGTTACCGATTGATGAAGGGTCCCACTATTTTGAGGTCACTCGGAAGAAGCCCTACTACGTTTACGAGAGGCCCGGCTTGGATTCATTTTTAACAGAGATGGCCAGCCTGTTTGAGATCGTGGTTTTCACCCTAAGCAAACGAAAAAGAGCGGATAAGTTCCTAGACAAGATCGACAGGAATAAGCTCATCAGCTTCCGGCTTTACAGGAATTCATCTGAAAAAGAATCATCCGGCAAACGGGTTAAAGACCTGTCTCGCCTTGAAAGGGATCTACGCAGAGTAATTCTCATTGACGACAACTCCAATTCGTACAAGCGTCAGCCGGACAACGGCATCCCTATCAAAAGCTTCAAAGGTGTCAAATCCGACTCAAAACTTAAAAGGCTCCTCCCCTTCTTACGCAAACTCAGTAAAGTGGAAGATGTTCGCCCACTGATTCGCGATAAATACCACTCTGATACTAGCCCCATTACTCAGGTGTAAAACCCTTAAAATTGAATGGTGAAGAACATTAATGTGCACATGCAGAAATGTCAATTGTTTTTTTGCATCTACTGATATAGGTTAATCCACGTTAAAGAGATATAGGTTAAAATGAAGATTGGGCTACTCCTTTCAAGGAGACGACGACATAGGAAGACAAGATAGTGAAATGCCCTCAAACTGATGCAGAGGAAAGATTGTTCATGGTGTAAGTCTTCATTTCCTTCTAAAACAAAAACCTAGAGTTTAATCTGCTTCACAAGAGAAAAGGATAAACTAGATTACATATATAAAGGAAAAGAGAGAGATTGTCCCAGCTCTATCTACCACCATCAATATATAAAGGAACTGAAGAAAACATTCTTCTTTCAATCAAGTTACCAACATAGTGTACAAAAAGAAGTGTACAAAAAGAAGAGCGATGGATGGTATTAACTTTACCTGGTACACATTGCTCATGTTTTTCTTTTCAGATGTAAACCTGGTTCTCCTTATATGTGTTCAACATCGAGTTGTTCTTTTTGTTCATGCAAAGTCGGCTTTCCCAAAAACAGAGATTGTAATTCCAGAGATGTAATCCCTGTTCTCAATCGTTCTTTTTAAAAACTGGTTTTTAAGCCTTTAACCATTATTTTAATGCTCTTAATTGTTTTATTAATATAAAACAATTTCCCATTCCAATGTTTATGAAAGTGTATATTCATATAAAAACGTTTCCATACAAAAAGAAAAGAAAAGAAAGAGATTATTCCTTTAATAATGATAATAAATATATATATATATATATATATATGTCATTTTTCTTAATTTTTTTCATCCACAATATTAAAATGTCTAAGTAGAAGCTTTATATATATATATATCATTTTTCTTATTTTTTTCATTCACAATATTAAAATGGTTAAAGTAGAAGCTTCTTTTATCCTAGCAAAGCTTTATGATTATATTGAATATTCACTTATTGTAATCACAATAATATCATAAAGTTGCATCATCACAATTATGTGTTTATCTAGTGGTAGTTAAAATCAATAACATATATTTACTCATTAAATATCCTTTGAGCTTAATTTAGAGATTTTTTTTAATCTTATAGCTAATTATTAGGCTTGAAGTAATAAGTTGTTAGGAAATTAGGTGAACATAAAATATCCACCTCCTTCTAGTGCCCCGCTCCAAAATGAACCTAGTAGTCTAACTCATGGCTTCTCATCCATTCACCCTCTCTCTAGTGGATTCATTCCCCAATTCATTCAATCGATTCAATTCCTCACTCTCCTAAGTCTGTCAAAGCAATTCAAAACTTAGGAAAATAAAAAAAAATTGCTTACAGTGCTTTTACTGGGCATGTTACACTGAAATTAGTTGAACTCTTAGCATGCAATTGAATGCATTTCAGTCCAAGAGAAGGATAAGGAAAATTCATCCTTAGCCATTTTATGTTCTAAGTGTTAAAAGAAGCATCCATTAAAATAATATGCTTTGAACAAACTTCTTGTTTGTGGTATTTGTGTAGATGATAGTCCTATAGATCAATGTCCTGTGTTTCCTAGATTAAAAGTGGTATACTTAAGAGATGAGGAGAACATACAGAAAGTATGTACCTTAGAAGCTAAAAATCTATGTCAAATTTGTCCATTAAGTATGCCTAATGATCCTATCAGTTCAAATTCTACACGTTTTCCAAGGAAGCCTTATATTTGAAATCAAACACTCTCGTGCCAAGCCATAGACCCAATATCCAACTCAGAATCACCCTTGGAAACAAGGATGGTGAAGGTATATATTCAGGATAATGTCGCCATACCCTTACCACATGCAAAATCATCCTCTTATGGAGAATCAATACTTTATGTTGATGTATTTGTAACTTTGGAAGATATTCTGATGTATATTATCATTGTATGTTGTTGTACCCCCATTAGGGATGCCTTTACCCCCTTGTGGGATGTATTAATTGTGTCTAGACCATGAAGTACAACCCTCGTTATAACTCGGGGAAATAGTCCCCAATGTAACATCATGTAATGTGTATTTGGAGCCTCTCTTGGAGAAGTTGGCCTTGTTAAGGAAGACATGTGGGCCCTAGTCTTATGTTTGGTTAGTGACTTCAAAGGGTATAAATAGGGAGGCTCTCTCCCTCATTTATACACACCTCACACTCTCAAGTTCGCATGAGAGAGAGAGAGAGAGAGAAGGGAGGAGAGATAGATAAATGTTGAATACTTTTTATTATTGCTTTTCACCATCTTACTATTTTGAGGAAGTTTGCGGGGTTTTCTCCTTTATCGTTTCGTCGGTGAAAATATTTGTCTCTCGTGTATATTTTATATCTTATCCATCTTTCTGCACTTTTTATTCTTTCAGATAAAGATCCTAGATAAACTAATCATATATAAAGAAAAACTAGCATGGTATTAGAGCCTCTCTGAAAGAAGGAACTACACAATTGCGGGAAATTAGGGCTTCCTAGTTCAAGGTGTTCTCTCCAAAGATCATCAAGAAAAGAGGGCTAGGATAACTCGCCTCAGTAGGGCGCATAATTTGGTGTAGATAGTTTCTGAATCGGAGAAGTTTCATTTTTTACCATGTCACTAGTGTTTGGAGGAACTAGGGCATCAAATTCCAGAGGCTTCCCACTTCAGTTTTTAGAAAGTAGCCTATTTTAGAAACTCGCCTCAAGGAGGCACATATTTTTGTCCAAACAGAATTCCCAAACTCCAAGTTTGGAAAATTAGGCTTTCTTTGACAAACCCTAGGTCATCCAACTCCAAAAATCAGTTGGACATGCCCAATTGGTAAGATATAAATCTTTTCTATTTCATGAGAATAGTAGTCCAAATGGATAGGTATTTTAGCAAAAGATTTTATATGTAAAGCTAATGTATAGAAATTAAATCAATCAATCAAATTGTACTACAAATCTTATGCTATGTTCGATATAGAACATTCAATATAAGAAATAAATGCTATTCTAAGCTCACCCTGTAAATTTAGAAAGAAAATGTAGAAATTGAAATCAACCTATGCTAGAAATGAGATTCAGACTATACATGAATTGAAATTCGCACTTTGGTGGAACTAAAATTCACACTATTATAAATTAGAAGATAACTTTGTAGAAAAAAACTAGTCATTTCCAATTATAGATCATTTCTTTTACTCAATTCAATGGTTAATTAGTTTGGATACAACGAAATAAAACCTTTTAAAGTGGAATCCTATGAAGTGAGAAAGATGCAGGCTAGAGAGTAAAATAATAGTCACTAAAAAGAAATGATAAATCATAGGTGAGATCCATTAAAAAGTGTAGGAAAATGAAAATTAAGCATAATCCATTCTATGATTGATCATTGATGGAAATAAAGAAAATTGCTCACATGCTAATACTACTAAATACAAATACAATAGTAGAAGATATCAAATGGAGTGGTTCATGCTTCCTTCAATACAGTGTTGTAGGTATCCTATAATAAGAAATAGATCAACTCGAACACACATGACATAAAATAGTCGTAAGAGTCTATTATAGAGCTTAATGCAATCTCTTTCCACTTTCTTGACTAGATTTACAAACACAAGAGACTTCTTATATAGTATACCTTGGGAACCTATAAGTAAAATAGTGAGATAGAAATGCCTTAGAACCAAGTGTTCTCAAGATTTCCTCTTAATTGTTAAGTAAAAAATACACACAATTATAATTCATATTTGGAGTATGGTTGGATTGAATTGTTGTGCGAATAACCATATTCACAAATATAAACTATTATTTTAACTTTGTCCTGGTATATTAAATTAAAACATGTGGTAACTGTATACCAACTGCTTATGTAAGCACAACCTCTTTTTTTTATTGATCTACAAACTCATTCATTATCTATTTTAGGGTCTTGGAATAGTTCATTGTGAGTTAATTCTCCAAGACCACTAAACAAAACAATTAGGTGTTTGTCCAAGTGAGAGAGAGAAATCCTTGGTATAATTAGTGTTTCTCAGGACGTTCATCTTACACGAGAGTTAAGCACGAGGCAGTGCACACGATTGTGATTGGAATGACCCCTGGTCACTTTCTATGAGCACCAGAGATATTTCTAGGATCGAATTTGTATCTCAGGGCTCTTTCGAGAGTTTCAGGCTTTGCTACCCTACCCATACAGTCGATCCCTCCTGCGACTGTCCGGCCGAGCATTGATTATATTGGGGTGACCTTAGTTTCCTTACCTAGGTATCATAGGGGGTACTTGCAGAGGTTATTTTGTAGGTGTTCTGGCCAGGTAGGGGTCGGATAGCACAGTCGCTTTATGCGTTGAAGCTGAGGGCCACTATAATTGGTTACGTACCTCTGCTTGTAGTGTATTGGAGTTTTGAGCCTCTCCTAGGTGAGACATACCCTCTCCTAGGTGAGACATACCTGCTGCATTCAAGAGCTCACATATCCTCCCCTTGGTTTGCTTGTATTTTGGCTGTATATTTTCTTAGGAGTGTGCTCTTTGTGCACTAATTTGCCTTTGGGATCGTGATTACTTGAGTATATTTATGCTTTCTTGAGTTCGGATCCTTTTATTTTCAGCATGCCTGGTATCCTGTCACCTGTCCTTGGTCCTACTGTTGACCTTGGTGTTTGACTTTGGGTCACTACAGCCCCTTACCTTGTTTATGGATTTGGGAATGGTTATATTCCATCCTCTACTCCATTTGTGGAGGATTTTTATTCCCTTCACTTGGTCTTTACACCAGTGGTCACCCTCACGGGGATGGTAATGGATACGTGAACGTTGGGTTTTCACCTTACTTTCCTTCTTATGTCCCATCGTTCATCACATTGTTTCCTTTGGATGTAGTTGTCAATATCAACCCTCCTTGTAGCCTATAGTTTGGACTCTTTACTGACTATTTCCATCTGTGTTGGACTATTATTATTTTCATCCAGGGTCCATGTTTTTGCACACTCTCTCTGAGGTCTTTGATCTATTCATGCTTATTTCAGGTATTATGTCTAAACTGGCATATAGGTTAGGATTTCACATCCGCTTTCATTTTTCATAGCCTTATGATAGTTTCATCTTAACCCTAGGTACGAATCCATTCCATCTTGTCATGGAACCTTCTTGCTGCTTTTAGAAGTGACATTATGTGAATGGTAGAGATTTCCCATACATGGGTACCCTAGTCAAATCTTGTATTTCATTTGGTGCCCATGCTGACATTTCTCCTTTAGGGTGTGGGAGTTCTTTGTATAGTACCGCCATGACTTTGAGCAAGAGCTTCATACTTTATCCTGGCCATTCCCCCAGAACTCCCTTGTATATGTCAATTTGTGATTGCATTATCATGAGTTTTGTTTTCCTTATTGAGCCTTATATTGGCTTCCTTGACTTTTATTATAAGCCATATAGCCCGAACTTGTCTCATGTCTATCCAAGTAGAGCCCTTTTACATATCTTTTGTAGCTTGATTCCCCATTTTTTACCAGGATGGGACTTTCCCCCAAGTGTCATTATCCTACACATGTTTCCTTGCATTGAGCATTGGTATGTTCCGCCGCTTGGAACTAGTTTTTTTTTCCCCTAACACTCGTCTCCACCTAGATTTGTAACTATAAAGAACTTTTATTCTTTTTCAAGATTTCCAAAATATCTGAAAAAGTCCAAAAAAATAAAAAAAACCGAAAAGTCGGATAGGAAAAGATGTTATCTTTAGCAACAGTCGAGTCGTGTCGCTTTCAAACAAAGAACTGTATATGACATCTGTTGGTTGGGTTATTAGTTTGAATTTAGGAGTTGTACTCGTTACTCTGAGTTTATCTCCATCGATTGGTTAAGCTTCAAGTCCCTATGGAGCCTCTGTTGATGCCTCCTGTGTCATAGAGATGTCCCAGTTTGCATATCGAGTCCATGCCGCCTACCTTTAGGCACCATTTTCCTTTATGCTCTTGTTTGAAGGAATTTGAAGCCTGATTTGGCCATTCCTCAGTTTTCTGGACTTTGCATGTCAACCATTCCCGGTACTATTACTGGTTCGTGAAAATTTTGTTCGAGTTATTCCACATTATATAGCATTGCTGAGTACCTCGTGTTGGTTGATGGGGGATTCCTTAATTCCCTCCTTCCAGTGAATTTCATCCCATCGACTTCAGATCTTTTATTCTGGGATAGGATTCTAGATTTGTTTGAGTGCCTTGAGAATTACAGTCATCAGTGGTAGGTTCTCTTGCCCTTGACAATTTTGGGAATACATCAATGTCCCCTGATCAATGGATTCTTCCAAGTGTTCGACCTCAACACATCTATTCACACTTTTTATATTGCACTCTAGTACCTTGATTCCCATTTTCATTATTAGTGGGTGATCTCGCGTCTATTAACATTATAAATCAATAACCAGTAATCAGATGATGGACTACTATGTTCAACCTCGACACCTCTATTCACATAGTAGGACATGTACTCGTAGTGGTTTGTATAGAATACTTTCCATCTTGGTGGCATTCCACATATGCTACCTCCTTGATCATGCCAGTGTTCATGATATTTCATCTCTTGTGATTTGATTCCAGTGTATGTCAGATATCTTCAGCCATTATGGAGATCTTGATCCATTGTATATCTTCAGCTTCTATGGAGATCTTGATCCATTATATATCTTCATCATGGAGATTCTGATCTATTATATATTGTACGTGGCGATGACCACACATGTAACATTTTGTATATCATGCCTATTCATGGCCAATGTACTTTTATGTATCTAGGACTGCTCTATGTATTTGCAGTCACATGCAGGGGTTGATTATTGTACTATACTGATGGATGGATGGTTCTTCCACCCGTTTCTTCATCACTCCACTTCTAAGATGGATTTTATAATGTATTTCTACCATCATGTTACCCCTCTGACCTCGCACATTAGGGGGCATCTATTATAGCGAATTTTACCACACATGGTTGATAACATGTTTATGGTCTTCCATGTCCCTCTGCAGAATCTTTAGACCCCATGGACTGATATTATACTTTGATGTTTCCAATTTCATCCCTAAAAACACTTGTTTATTGTTGTACGTGAATTTTAATCCCATACTTGCGTGTACACGCGACTTTTGACCTCAAACCCGCGTACATCGGGATGTGTGCATAAATCCAAATACTTTTGGATTTTTCCTTCATGTGTGTATGAACCACTTGAACCTTGGCCTTCCATATGACTCATGATCGCTCGGATTCGACCCCCCATTACTCCTTTGGAGTGCTATATAAGGAACCCCTTGGATACATTGAGGAGGAGGAATTGAAGAGCAATGAAACTATAGTCCATTGTTGCCATAGCTTACATATACTTGAGTCTGCATCCCTTTGTCCCCTTGGATCACTTTGTGTTCTTCCCAATATTTCCTTTGCTTTTGAGCTTGCTATCGAGAGATGGAGGATTGAGGTGGTGGAGGACTCGGTTTCTTCGGTTCGCAGCAGTGCCAACAGAGGTTGTCACTTGTGTAATCTCTAATTTGATTAATAGAAATATCTTTTCATGTCCAATAATGTGCATTTGAATGAATATTGAATCCATGGATATGTTTACGTTCTTATACATTGTTGATTATATATGCTAGAGTAGATCTAACACCATATTATATAGCATGCTTGTCTTGTTTGTTGTTGTTTAGAGAAAATTGGTAACGCAAGTGGGATTGGAAAAAGCTCAATGGGGATCTACTTCAACTTTCCAGAATAAGGTATGATTCAAGGTCCCTTAGTGTTACTTGTTTGGTTTCTCTTGCATATTTGGAAGGGATTGATTTCTCATGTCTAGTAGTCTGTTGTGGTACACCCCAAGCCATAGGAAGTTTCTCTTCGTAACAGGGCTAAGAGTCAAGTGGTTTAGATACACATGAAGGAAAACTCCAAAATTATTTGGATTTATGCACACATCCCAATGTATGCAGGTTTAAGGTCAAAAGTCACGTGTACACGCGAGTATGGGATTAAAAGTCGCGTACAACAATAAACAGGTGTTTTTAGGGATGAACTTGGAAACATCAAAGTATAATATCAGTCCATGGGGTCTAAAGAGTCTGCAAAGGGATAGGGAAGGCCATAAACATGTGATCAACCATGTGTGGTAAAATCAGATATAACACTATTTACATCCTAAAAATAGGCATTTGTAATTGCCTTATCAAATTTGTCAATTATCTCCTAACAAACATATTTCCTTAACCGCTTGAAAATTTATTAACTTATTCAAAATTTGCGTGTCTCCAAAATAAGTCAATCTTTGAGATGAATTTATTCATTGATGTAACTTATATTTCATCTTGCAAAATTTTTCTATAGTATTCCATTGGTCTCTAGATGGAAACTCCATACTTTCCATCTCCTTTGCTAGTATTCTCAATTCCACATGGTCCACATAAGATATAGGTGGCAGTGGAGTGCCAATTGTTTTTAACATATTCACCAGCTCAAAGTCCACTTTCATCTTGTCAATTATAACTTTCCCTAAGACTGAGTCACGTCCTAATATTTTTTATGATCCAATCTGGATTTAACTAGCAATTCCTAATACTTAGATTGGGAAATAAGTCTGCCATATTCTTCCCAAAAAGAGGCAATCCTTTTTGAAACAACGACACAAGGAAGTCCTTTTTTAAACAAGACAGTCATCTTTTGTGTGGTTGTACTTGTATATCTTTCAATGATCCTTTTGCATATGGTTCTAATGTTATAATGCTAAATGTTATCATCTCTTGTATAACCATTAAAAACATAACATGTTATCATAACTAACCTTAAATAATTCTTTGTGCAGCCAAAACACTACTACAGCTACAACTATTAAAGATTAGGGTTTCATGCTTGAAAACCCTAGAAGACAAAAATTAGTCAATTTTTTACTTTTGCTACAAATCGAGATTGGAAAAGTATCAGGAGCTGAAACATTTAAAGGTCAAATATGAAGTCATGATGTACAATATGTAAACATTTCAGCCTTATATTCACTATAATGTAGGAGATATGATTCCTTAAATATAGGGTTCTAGTCTCTCCTAGAATTCATCCTTAAACAAGTGATCTAGGGAGAATTGTTATATCTGAGGATAGGAAGGTCAAAAAGAAATTTAGATAGATATTGCAGATAGGGAATAGACTATGGTTTCTATGGTAAATGTTTCATATCTTGAAGGTGAAACAGTGACACATGGCATTCCGTACAAGTTTGCTATGCTAAACAATCCATAAATAAGTCACCTTGGGAAAATTTGAATAAGTCCCAATTGGTGAAACCAATTCTTCTCTAACCTGTGGGGGGGGGAAAGAAGACATACCAGCATACCTCATAAAAAATTTGAATACCCAAAGGAGAATTAATTTCAGAGATACATCATAAACAAGATCAGACAATTATGTAGAAAAAATTGAAGAAAAATAGGGCATCAAATATTTTGGAGTTCTGTTCACAGTTTTGGGAAAGTGATTATGTTGCTTGGATCACCTTGAGGTGGAACATATTTATATCGAATAAAATATGAAATATACCTAAGTTTAAAATTTAGGGTTTCTTTGTCAAACCCTAGGTCCACCAGAAGCAGTCTTCAAGAAAATCTCTCAAGCTAGCATCAAGTTGAAGCAATCTCAATGGTAAGTTGTATCCTCTCTATTTCCATTTGATTTTCGTATTTTTACCATGATGAAAAATAGTAACAAGCTTGAGAACAATCTTGAAGAAGCGGAGAACCTCTGAGCATGAAAGTATAGAGTGCTTCTCATACCTGAAGAAGCATGACCTAGAGAACTATGTTAAAGAAGAAAGTGTAGATCCAGAGGGAGATGAAGACAAAGCACAGGAAGGATTCAGTCAAATCTAAGAAGATTATTTCTGCCTCCATTGGATATCACATGTATCATCCTTGTAGACTCCCACTGATATGTTTGGTACAATGACCAGCTTCTATGAAGGAAATAATATCAACAAAAATATGGCATTGAGGGACCAGCTGAAGAATGTGAAGATACACAACTTAGAGACCAAGAATTCCCACTTCACAAGGGTTTCTCAAATCAAAGGAAAATTTGAAGAAGTCAAATAAAGACATCATTCTCACACCGATGAAGATTCCTCAAGTGATGAGGAATCTGAATTCTACTGGTTACTAGAATCAATAGAAGGATCCAGGACATGATGAAGTAGAAGGAGTTTACCAAACAAACAAAAGATATGTATTTGAATTGTCGCTATTTAGTTGCGTTCAAAGAAATATACTGTGCATGATAAAATGGTTGCATTAATGACAGTATCCTACTAATATGCATGTTATGGGTAAGTATCCCATGGTGCTATACAACACTCCCTTGCTACTTATCTAGAATTAAACATCTTTGTTGACATATTGGGATTGGTGCACAATCTCAATGATGTTATGGTAGAGATTGAAGGAATCTGGAAATCTTTTGTGTATGGATGAGTGTTGTATTCGATAAAATAGTTACATGATTATATCGTTATGCATAACAATTTTTCATTATCCATATTTCTTATGAAATATTTCTAACCATGTAACTAGAGTATGTGACTTGTAGGAAAGTTCGTGTACCACCACCTACAAGAAAGGGAGGATAAGACTTGTTCGAAGAACAAGTGATGACATTTTAAGATTCACTCCAATAAACATACATGAAGATGAACCTGATCTCCCAGGGTCAGATACAACATGACTGAAGAAAGAGATTCAGAAGAATACAAGAGAATGGAAGATCCACCTTGGGCATGTGAGATAAGTCAAGAAAAGTATGATGGGAATTATAACTAAAGTAAGAGGCCTCAGATACACACTAGTTATGTGGCATGGTTGTGTGACATCATTGATGTAGACCCTTCCATCTATGGAAGAATCTATGATCAAATATCACTAGTTGATCATGAGGAAAGATGTCTAGGATATGGTTTTGAGAACTGAAGGGTAGTCCGTAGTGTCTTCCATGTGGATCTACAATATCAAGTATACAAAGAAAGGTTTGTGGTTTGTCTCCTAAAGAGGGAGTAGATTATGGAACGACATACTCCATTGACCAGACACACTTCTCCAATCAAGAAGAAGTATATATCGAGCAAAGAACCACATGTGCAGAAAATACTTTGTATGAGCTCATAAGGCACCCATAGATAAGCACATCTATTTACATAAGGAGCTTGAATATCACCTAGAGTGATGAATATCTCAACCCTTGCTACAACATTGAAGATGGAGAACTATAGAAGACAAAAAGTTCACATATGGGTGCAAGAGGAACTTTTCAAAAAAGTTCAATGATATTGGTATCTAGTAACTTGAGATGGATACATAAGAAGATCAGTAGCAAAGGATGTTACCTGTCACTCCAGTACATAATGTTTTGATACATAAAGTATGAAATGAAGAGGAAATATAAATCTCTTCTTCAGAAGGAGTGATTGTAGAATATCTTCGAGTTCGATGTGGTACAATAGGATGCACAACTTCTTGATGGACTAATGCTTTACCAAGAGTAAAGTGGGTTCCAACCTTCAAGGTTGAATGTGGAATACTGGGATATGTCGATGACCTAATAGGATGAAATCATTGTAGATGTAAAGAATATGTGTTGAGGCCATAAAGAGAACCTCAGGATGCTTGGGATCATGTATGATCTCATCAAGAGGCTAATTACATTACAACATGTTCATCCTATAGTGAAGCAATGCATGTTCGCAAAGTGTGACATGGAAATCTTAAGAAGATTTGATATGTTGGATTGTAAGGCCATGAACACACCCATGGATACCAACCTAAAATTGTTATCTAATGAATCATCTGATTTAGTGTATGTGACTTAGTACAAATAGATTATTGGGTCGTTGATGTATCTGATGAATACTAGGCCAAATATATGTTTTTCTAGGAACACCCTGAGTCAGTATCTAGTTAAATCCTAGATGTGTTCAACTGATAGCTACAAAGCATGTGATAAGGTAGCTGAAAGGTACGACAGACTTTGGACTATACTATGATAGAGATCATGAATACATATTGTATGGATATACATATTCAGATTTGGTAGGAAGTGTCATAGACAAAAAGGGTACATCAGGTGGATCTTACTGTCTAGGATCCACCATGATCTCATGGTTTAGTAAGAACCAATCCAATGTTTCTCTCAGCACAGATGAAGCAGAGTACATAGCATATTGCTCTACTATTTGAGAATCCATATGGCTTCAGAAGCTGATATCAGGTCTATTTGATGTAGAGTTTCAAAACACAGTGATTATATGTGACAACTAGAGTTGCAGAAAGAAGAAAAAGAATTTTATGTTCCATGATAAATCAAAGCGCATAGAAATCATATATTTTTACATAAGGGAGTTACAAAACTCGAGTATGTGAGTACTGATGAGCAAGTTGTTGATGTGTTGACCAAGCTTCTTGACAATCCTGTTGTAGTTCGAAAATAATTTCCTTGCAAGGAGGAATAGTGATGATGATACCGACTTTCCTTGCAAGGAGGAACAATGATGATGATACACATTAGAGGAAATTTCAACTCAAAATGGGCCTCTTAACTTTAATTCAAATTCCATGTCATCATGTGTTAGCCAATGAAATTGCTATAAATTTGAAATACCGTATAGGTCTTAAACACTTTTTTAATATAAATTTGGGGATAGGTATCATCAAAAAAACTACTTTTTTTGTTTGTATTTTCGACATATCTCCCCATGTTTTTACTCAAATTTCGATCGGGAGAGCTCGTTGGATGCGGAATTAAATTCCGCATCCAACAAGTACCCACTCAGCATACTTTCAGGTATTTCTTGTTTTTGGGGTAGCAGGGTACTTCAAAAGTATGTCGAGTGGGTACTCGTTGGATGTGGAATTTAATTCTGCATCCAACGAGCTCTCCCAATCAAAATTTGAGTAAAAACATGGGGAGATATGTCGAAAATACAAACAAAAAGGTAGTTTTTTTCTTTTCTTCCTCCAAAATTAATAAATATTATTTTATTATTTTAACTATTATTTTATTAATTTTTTTAGGAGGCCCATTTTGAGTTGGAATTTCCTCTAATGGAATTTCCTCGTAAGGAGAAACAATGAAGATTATGACCCTTATTATAAAGGAGAAATAGGTCGAGGATATAGACTCTCTTCGAAAAGGAAGAACATGTCAAATATATAGACTTTGTTTGGAAAGGAAGAATAATTCAAAGATATGGACTCTCTTCAAAAAGGAGGAACAAGTCAAAGATATGGAATCTCCTTGGAAAGGAAGAGCAAGTCAAAGATATCAACCGTCCTCAGACAAAGGGGGAGCACCTTGATGATATAGATCCTCCCTAGAAAAGGGGAGGAAAAGGGGAGTGATGATGAGACTATCATTGATGACAGTAATGCTCCAATATTAAAGAGTCCAAGTGCACCTGAAGATTTCGACGAGGTCCGACATTCAGTTGTGGACGATAGTATTCTCTCTCGGAGGATGGTTGTCAAAACCCCAAATTTTCTGAAAAAAATAATTTTTTTTTTAAAGCATATAATTTTCATAATTACAGTAAACTAATTATTAAATTAGTTATATAAATTATCACATCCATTATTTGAATTATCTGTTGGTTATGTTTAACAATACAACAGTTCTTTTCAGTTTACGGACTTTATTTCTCTTTGCGACTACAAGGTGAAACTGTCATGCAACACTGGGCTTACTTAGCTTTCGAGCTAATGCAGAAAGTTTTCATGTTCTTATAGACTACATCTAAGAGGTTTTGGTGCTGCTTGTCGAAATTATAAAGTCTTTAATTACAAGTTCGTCGCAAAAGAAAATCCCAGTAAGAAAATAAATGCTAAACAATTTCCAACACCTGTTGAGGTACATTTAATAACTGGCCTTCTTTCTAGTAGAGTAATTTATGGTTCTTGATGATTACAGAACTATTCCTTATCTATTATAGTCGTGATGTATGAAAATGTCTTACTGATTCTTTCCAGAATAAAAGTACAGAATTATAAAATCTTTAGTATGTTTTCATTTGTATACAATTACGTTACATAGCAAAAGTAACTGATAAGGGTTTGTGTATTACTGTTTTCCCATTTTCATACTTTGAAAAAGAGTTTACAACTTTACTTCAAGCTGCTTATTAAGAAAACTATACTAATTTCGATGCATAGAGTTCTGATTTACTCATCAACTGTTTTCAAGCATAACTGGAGCTTGTCTTTAGTAATATATATATCTTACTAAAACAGGTTTTATCCTCCCCCTTTTATGCTTATAAACTGAACAAGTCCTTAAGGGACTATATTTGTAATAGAATGCATCTCTTAAATCGTTATATGGCCTATCTATTTTATTATGGTGAAACTTCTAGATAAATAAAATGTGGTCTAAACTTGCTAAGTTATAAACTAAGATTAAGGATATTACCTTAAGCAAGAGCTGTCACCACATAGTAGTTACTACTCTCCTTTTTTATCTTTCTACCAAAAGTTACTATTTTAACCAACATAGATAAGCCATGGAGGTTATTAATAACAATAAAACCAAAGTCATAATTTTTACTCTAATATCCTCCTTTAAAATCTTCCAAAAAAAATACTTTTATGTTAATCCAAAAGTTGATTGAACTTAACATTTCATAAAGCATAAGATAAGGTATAAGGTGGGAATAAAAGGCTTGAGAAACGATCATGTTCAAGATCAATTTATATCTTAGTCTTTAATTTATGGTTCTATAAACTTTATAGAGGAATCACCTCTTTTCCAAACATTAATAAGCTATGGAGAATATTAATTTTCTTAGCAAGAGAAGTTATAATGATAACCCTACCATAACAATCGAGGGTTTAATCTTGTTAAGTTATATGAATATCATATATTACCAAGCATTGGTTGCAATGGTCTTCACGCCCTTAATGATTGCAAGGCTAAGTGTTTGAAGTAATGATTTTATGTTCTTTTCATGCAGCGTAGGAATGATACGCTGACCTTACAACAATGCCAAGAGTAACCTTGATGTATAAAAAGATTGGAAATCATTGCTGGGTGGAACGTCCTCCAAACTATATCAATCCACCCACTGCAAGCAAATATATTTAAAGGTAACGTGGCATTACCATGGCCATGCATTACGTGGTTAAAAAGGGCCGTAGTCAAACCCTAGCTAATTATTCCCTTCCTTCTCCTTTGGCTCCTGTCGCTCTGCAATGGTGCTGGTGCACCCTTGCTGCACCTCTCCTTTGCAACGTTAACCTACAGTTCTTTATCTTCTTATGGCTTATCCTATCCCATGCCTTGCTGTTGGTCATTCGTTGGTTGTTCTTCCCGCAAGTTTTTATCTGTCATGCTATCTCGAGCCCAAACCCTTGACTGAGATAACCTCCTTCCTCAGTGAGGATCGAAGTCTTGTACTACTGCTTTGCATTTGAGTGTTGTTGGGTTAATCTTCTTCTCCCTTCCTACAGTGGGGTTACCTTGTCATGTTGGTGGTTGTCTTGTTATTGCTGGTGGTCGCACCTCCATAAAAGAACAGGTAAAAAGATACTGAATCTTTCTTCGTTTTCATTGTTTGTTTTAACTATAAAAAATATTATCCAGCTTACAAGGTTCTAACATTACGGTTTTCTTTGTGGTTACAGGTCTTGGCCCACCTTCCTGCGCGACTTCTAGTACAAGGATTGAGCAGCAGTTACAAGTCCTGATAATCCTGGTTAAACAATGGCACTTTCTCTTTGCAGGGGTTCCTTTGGAACTTTTAAGGGTTGGCACGTTGAAGCCTGTAACCCTTTCGACTTCAGTTTGTCCGGTTGATTTTTTTGATGCTTCTAGTAGTTAAAGAGCCCCTTGTGTTGTGCGTGGGTGCTCAGGCTTCAGCCGGGATTGTATATGTTAATTCCCTTTTTGTGTTTAACTGATGTGTATTAAGTGAAAGAGACAAAAGGAAATCATGCCATGCTCTCCAATACTTGCAGAGGTCGAGGGCTTTGAAGAGCCATTCAATCTTTTATTTATCTTGACTGTGTAAAACACGAGGCCATGAGCCAGACCTTGAAAAAGGGTTATGACCCCGACTTCTACTTCTGTTGTAATTTTGAACTTATAGGGTTTTTACCCTAAGTCCATCATACAAGTTATTAATACTATTTTTGTTTTCTATACTTCTTTGTTTAGGTTATGGCACTGAAATTTATATGTTTAATTATATTATAATTAAAGTATTTGAGGCTCGGCTTGCTCTGTTGATTTTTAATACGGTCGTGAGTAAAAATACTGTCTTGGCTCCACAGTTGTGATTTAATTGTATTTTTGGATTAATAGGGTTAAACCCTAAATTGACAGTAAGAGAAATATGTACAGCCTCTTCTTTTAAAAATCATTGTTAATTTGTAATACTCTTTTGTAAACTGTGGGGTTATTAATTAAGTATTACAATATTTGTTAATCTCGATAGTTCGATCCTTCTACACTGTTATTTATATCCTGTGTGATAATATACTTGATTTCTTTATCTGTAGTATTTTTAAAATTAAATGCTAATATATTGTGTACAATGTTTATATATTTGACTTACATTATTTCTAAAGATAAATAGTTACATAGAACTGTTACCCTTCAAATTGGAATGGATGGGTATATAAAAGAAAATTACTATCTAACTGTCAGTAATTTTGGAGTACAGAATCTATATTATAATTTTGGTTTACAAGAATAAATTAAGGTATTACTGAAATTACCTGATAATGCTATCTTTATAAAGTAAACAATTGGGTAGTAATTATTATTTATTATAATAACGCTGTTACCTTAACTGAAGTACTATTACTTTCATTGTTATTTATACTTAGTTTCCTTTGTAAGTATATAGGGAAATAGTAATTCGTTCTTTGTCGTAGAATAAAATAGCCTGTTGTTATCAGGTTCTTATACTTACTGTATTAATTACTTTGTAGAAATACTTTATGTATTATATTAAAATTTAATGTTTATAAAGAAAAGAATGTAAAAGAACTAAGCAAGTTCTACATTGTTAATAGCTTAAGTAGTATAGGTTAGCATTTATATGTTTTTATTTAAGCTTAACTAAGTAGAACAGGAATAAATGAATAACAGATTTTTTTTCTTCTTTTCAAAAGTAATTTCTGCTATACTAAGATACCTGTAGGAATAAATAGATATTATAGCTAATCCTCGTTTGATTTGAATATTATACTTGCAGTAATAAAAACTGTAAAGAAGTAGGCTATAAGCATCTTTATTCAACTTAACCCTACTCTAGTTAACTATTATACTCTTCCTTGATATTCAAATAGGCAATTAAAGTTACTACCAGTAACTATAGTATCAAGAACTGTTTTCTCTACTGGTAGATACTATTATTAGTAAACAATTCAATTTATTTCTCTGTTCTAAAGACTTGACAGTTTTCTGTACGGAATAATGCTACTCCTAATACCAAAATATCTCTTTTGAAAAACAACACAAAGAAACTACTCTATGATTCCATTACATACTATTTTTATTTGTAAATTCACCCCTATGCTGCAGTACGGTCTGGTCACTCTAGATGTGGAAAAACATAGGTGGGGTTGTAATTCTCATCAAAAAGATTTTTGTTACAGAATGAACTAAAAACACTTCATTACTAATCCATCTAATTTCTTATATCATAACCTACAAATCTAACATTTAATCATAAACAGATATTAAAACAAGATTAATAGATGGAAGAACCTGTTTTGGAACTATGACAACAACAGCAATGGGGGGTCGTTCCTCCCTACCAACTCCTGGAGAGCACTCAAACAGCGACTCCTTAGGACCCCCGAACTTGCTCTGGTCTCCATGGCTGGAACTAGGTGCAGAAATAGTCAAATACCAGTCTTCAAACTCAATATCAATATTGAACTTATCAGTAAGTTCTCCCAGCTAAAAAGCTGTAATAGACCAAGTTACTGTAGCATTTCTCTCAGAACAACTTCCTTACTGTTTTTCCCTTTTTTCCCAATGAATTTCTTGAATAGCATTCCACCTGAATGATTCTTCTCTGGAAAATATCTGAGCCCTCAGCTCTATTCATTGGGTACTTTTAAAAGATTTGCCTAGGTCTTTTTGGGTTAGTTGTCATTTACTAAGCCAGCTGCTCTGATCCCACTTTCATGGGGGATCATGACCCCAAATGTAGGGAAGTTGCCACCTGCAACATAGGAAGTGTTTGAGGATGCTACCACTTATCTTTTTCCCTCCACCTAGTTCCTTCCACCAATTTGACCAGTAACCTCTTATTAACAGCTCTCCCAATGTTGTTATCTCCACTTTTTATTTATTAATAATAAAATATTCAGAATTACATTCCACTTCTTTTGAATCTGCTGAGTCATCGGTTCCTACTTTACATTAAATTTAACATAATGTCTTAGGAAATGTAATTAAAATAATTAACATTATTTTACAAAATTGGGGTATGTGACATACACACCCCCTTAAAATGTAACATCGTCCTCGATGTTACTTATTCTTCATCCTCTGCAAACTCCTAGAACAGATTTGGGTATGCCTCCCGCATCTTACTTTCCAGTTCCCAAGTAGCCTCTTCGGGACTAAGGTGATTCCATTGCACCTTCACCTGTCCAATGGTGTGGTTCCGCAGAGTAATTTCCCTCCTCCCGAGGATACAGTCCGATTCCACCAGAATTTCTCCTTCTGGTTCCACCTGTACAACATTCCAATCAACCACATGAGTATCATCATGAACATACTTTTTCAAAATAGAGATATGAAAAACATTATGCACTTTCAAGTTAGGTGGTAACGCTAGCTGATATGCAACTTGACCAATTCTAGATAAAATTTCAAACGAACCACAGTAACGTGGTGCTAGCTTTACACAACTCCCCAATCTTAGAGAGATTATCTTTGGTCTTACCTTTATAAATACGTGCTCACCTACCTGGAACTCCTTAGGAGTTCTTTTTAAATCTGCTTGGCTCTTTTGTCGATCCTGGGCCACCTTCAAATTTTCCTGCACTTGCTTCACAATCTCTTCCATTTGTTTTAATAATTCTGGTCCTAACACCAATCTATCTACTGGATTATTCCAGGAGATAGGAGTGTTGCGTTTACGCCCATACAAAATTTCAAATGGACTAAACTTAGCTGATGACTGATAGTTATTATTATATGCAAACTCTGCTAGATGCAAGTAGTCCTCCCACTTACCTGGCTGATCTTTAACATACATCCTCAATAAATCCTCCAGCACCTGATTCACTCTTTCAGTATGTCCATCTTTCTGAGGATGGAAGGAGGTACTGAAATTCAAGGTTGTATTCAATCCCTTAAATAAGGACTTCCAAAAATTTCCTATGAATTTAGGATCCTTATCTGAAATAATAACCTTCGGTACTCCATGCAACCGAAAGATCTATTTTAAGAATATATCAGCTATATTGGCAGCCTTGTAAGTAGTTTTGACAAGAATGAAATGTGCTGCTTTACTTAACTTGTCAACCACCACCATAATAGAATCATTTTGATTCTGAATTCTGGGAAGTCCAGTAATAAAATCTAAGCTAATCACTTCCCATTTCAAGTTGGGAATAGGTAAAGGTTGCAGTAAACCGGCTGGATGTTGGTGTTCGGTTTTCACTTGTTGACAGTCCAAACATCTAGCAATGTATTTAGCTACCTCATATTTCATATTAGGCCCAAAATATTCTTTTCTTAGCATGGTTACAATCTTTTGGTAACCTGGATGTCCTGAGTAAGGTTTTTTATGGACTTCGTCCAGAATCAACAACTTAACCTTAGGCACATTAGGCACATACAGTTTATCCTTAAATAATAAAAATCCATCTTCATTTAGACTATAACCTTTTTTATTAAACTTTCTGTAGGTTCTTCTTTAGCTGTAGTTTGTAATTTTTGATAAATTTCATCCTGTTTTACCCCTTCGTTGAGCTATTCATTTAAATAAGAAGCATAAGTGTTGATTGTTGCCGTAAAATTCAACTTTGCTTTTCTGCTTAAAGCATCAGCCACCTTATTTTCTTTACCCTTTATGTGTTGGATTTCAAAATCATATTCACTCAAGAAAGCTAACCACCTTGCTTGTCTTGCATTTAAATTAGGTTGATCTAAAAGATATTTTAGTCCTTTATTATCAGTCATTAGAATAAATTTTCTACCTATTAAATGATGTCGCCACATTTTTAAGGCATGTATAACAGCCGCAAGTTCTAGATCATAAGTTGCGTAATTCCTTTCGTGAATTTTTAACTTCATGGACTCATAGGCAATGACATGCCTGTCTTGAGTCAACACACTGCCTAAACCATCATTACAGGCATCTATGCATACCACGAAATTCTTATTAGGATATGCTATTCTTAGAATAGGCGCACTTGTTAATAATGTTTTTAATTTCTTAAAACTTTCTTCACATTTTAAGTCCCAACCCAATTTCTTGCCTTTCTTTTGCAAGGAAGTGATCGGATTAGCTATTTTTGAGAAGCCTTCAATGAATCTCCCGTAATAATCGGTAATTCCCATGAATGACCTAACATCTATTACATCTTTTGGAACCAGCCAATATTCGATTGCCCGAATCTTTTTAGGATCGACTAAAATCCCTTCCTTAGTCACTACGTGACCTAAGTACTGGATTTCATCCTTAAAGAAGTTGCACTTACTAAACTTCGCGAAGAGTTGTTGTTCTCGCAACTCTTGTAAAACTATCCTTAGGTGTTCCTTATGTTCTTCTTCTGTTTTAGAGTAAATTAAGATGTCGTCGATAAACACGACAACAAATTTATCCAAGTATTTATGCATTATATTATTCATTAACCACATAAAGACAACTGGGACATTGGTAAGCCCAAATGGCATTACGACAAACTCGTAATGTCCATACCTTATTCTAAAGGCTGTCTTGAAGATATCCTCATCTTTAATTCTTACCTGATGATATCCTGATCTCAGGTCTATCTTTGATAACACCATAGCTCCATGTAGCTGATCAAACAGATCATCTATGCGGGGCAACGGATATATGTTTTTAATAGTCATCTTGTTTAATTGACGGTAGTCTATGCATAATCGCATATTTCCATCTTT
Organism: Pseudotsuga menziesii; assembly: GCA_001517045.1. NCBI lineage: Eukaryota > Viridiplantae > Streptophyta > Pinopsida > Pinales > Pinaceae > Pseudotsuga > Pseudotsuga menziesii. Next base: position 297,068 of record LPNX010434610.1, read on the forward strand.
CTTTTTGACAAAGATGACTGGTGCTCCCCAAGGAGACATACAAGGTCGAATGTACTTCTTATCTATTAATTCTTTTAACTGTGATTTTAGCTCATTAAGTTCTAAAATATTCACTCGATACAGAGCTGTCAAGCTAGGTACTGCACCTGGCACCAGCTCAATAGTGAAATCCAGTTCCCTCCTGAGAGGTAATCCTGGAATTTCCTCTGGGAACACGTCAGTAAATTCATTTAAAATAGGAATATCTTCTATTTTTAACTTATCTATTTCAGACTTACTTGCCTCACCTGTAATAGTTACAGCATAGGATTTACACCCTTTTCTAACTGCTCTTTTAAGTTGTAAAGCAGAAATCTTCCTGATTATAGTTTTCCTAGGAATACCCTTGACCTTTACTGGTTGTTCATTACTATTTACGCACGTAAAGGTTTTATCATAATAGTTTAAAACTACCTCATGCTACTCTAACCAATCCATGCCAATCAGTAAATCATACGAGCCAAGTGGAAAAACATTAAGCTTAACTGTAGTTTTAAATTCATTCATAAGTAAAGCACATTCTTTCACAAAACAGGTTACTTTTCTTTTTGCCCTAGTGGCTAATTGAACTAACCAGGAATTATCAAATTTATCTACAGACAAATTACATTTTTCCACTACCTGAGGTGTAATGTAACTAAGACTAGCTCCTGGATCAATCAAAATGGTTACAGGGGTTTGGTTAATCATACCTTCCACTTCCACCATGGAAGTCTGATAGTCAGCTTGGCGGTTCTCCAAAGCTGCATTTATTCTGGGCATAGTCCTCGCAAATTCTCCAACGGTCATTTCCTCCTGCACAGTGTGAATATTGCTGATTGAATTTTTCCAGTTTGGGCAGACCAAAGCATAGTGCGGGCCATTACATTCCCAGCACTTAACAGGATCCTTTCATTCAAAATTCTTAGTGAAATTCCCATGGTTATTTGCAGCTTCCTTTCCCTTGAAGTTATTCGAATTATTGGAAGTACCATTTCTATTTCCCTGGAAATTATTATTGTTAGAATAATTTATGTTCTTATTATTCTTGAAATTCTTCTGGGGTACAAATTCTTTCTTCTTAAACTCAGGCGGATGGTTTTTCTTCTTATCCTTCCAGTTGGCTATGTCGTCTTTCTTCTTGTTCTACTCAAAACAGAAATTAGCCTTCCACATGGCTTCCTCCAGAGTCTTCGGGTTATCATACTCAATTTTGTCCTTGATGTGATATGGTAGACAGCTGAGAAACCGCTACACTTTAGGTTTCTCGTCTACTAAGTAAGGTACATACCTCAGTAAGCTTAAGAATTTACTGTTCAAATCCTTCATAATCATTGAACCTAACTTCAATTCGTAAAATTCTTTAGCTCTATCTTCATAATATTGTTTGGACAGAAATTTCTTCTTGAAGTACCTTTTAAAGGTACTCCAGTTAACTTCTTTTTCCTTGATACCCTTAACTCTCTTCAGATCTTGCCACCATATGTCTGCTTTTCCGGAACGATTATAGATTTCCATTCTTGCCTTCAATTGATTTGAATAGTTGTATATATGAAAATACTTCCTCATCCTAGATAACCAGGACTCTGCTTCTTCCCCTTTTTCGGTCTCTCCATTAAAAGTTGGGGGCTTTATCTTTTTAAACTCCCTTAAAATCTCCTCATATGGTCTATACTTCTTCTTTCTGGCATACAACTCAGCCTCACTACTGTCACTAGTAGTGTGGTATCTTTGTTGTTCACCGAACCCTTCAGATGATGAACTGCTGTCAATTTTCACCAACTTCACCTTTTTAAACTTTCTTTGATGACTAGCCTCCTCAGATTCTGATCTTTTGCTCCTTCCTTCAGTTTGGAACTTTTCCATCAAAATTTGGTTCAACTCTTCCTGAGTCTTCAAAATCCTCTCATTGTCCTTCTTGACTGATTCCATTTCAGTCTTCAAATCCTTTATAGTCTGCATCAGCTCTGAGGAGTGAGCAGTTACCTCTTCTAACATAGGTTCTCTGGACAATTACCTTGTCTCTGTTTTTGGAGACTCCTCCTGAGCATATTCTCCCACCTTCTCCATACCTGCCTGTTAAATTTCAGAAAAATGAAATTTTCTGTTCTTTACATAAAACAGAATATAGGTTAGTATATTATTTTACTGTTCTACGGAAACTAGTTGGGATTACATCAAGGCCTAGTATTTGAACCTGCCTCTGATACCACATGTCAAATCCCCAAATTTTCCGAAAAATTAAAAAAAAATTTTAAGCATATAATTTTCATAATTACAATAAACTAATTATTAAATTAGTTATATAAATTATCACATCCATTATCTGAATTATCTGTTGGTTATGTTTAGCAATAGAACAATTCTTTTCAGTTTACTAACTTTATTTCTCTTTACGACTACAAGGTGAAACTGTCATGCAGAACTGGGCTTACTTAGCTTTCGAGCTAATGTAGGTAAGAGGTTTTGGTGCTACTTGTCGAAATTCTAAAGTCTTTAATTACAAGTTCGTCGCAAAAGAAAATCCCAGTAAGAAAATAAATGCTAAACAATTTCCAACGCCTGTTGAGGTACATTTAATAACTGGCCTTCTTTCTAGTAAAGTAATTTATGGTTCTTGATGATTACAGAACTATTCCTTATCTATTATAGTCGTGATGTATGAAAATGTCTTAATGATTCTTTCCAGAATAAGAGTACAGAATTATAAAATCTTTACTATGTTTTCATTTGTATACAATTACGTTACATAGAAAAAGTAACTGATAAGGGTTTGTGTATTACTGTTTTCCCATTTTCATACTTTGAAAAAGAGTTTACAACTTTACTTCAAGCTGCTTATTAAGAAAACTATACTAATGTCGATGCATAGATTTCTGATTTACTCATCAACTATTTTCAAGCATAACTGGAGCTTATCTTTAGTAATATATATATCTTACTGAAACAAGTTTTATCCTCCCCCTTTTATGCTTATAAACTGAACAAGTCCTTAAGGGACTATATTTGTAATAGAATGCATCTCTTAAATCCTTATATGGCCTATCTATTTTATTATGGTGAAACTTCTAGATAAATAAAATGTGGTCTAAACTTGCTAAGTTATAAACTAAGATTAAGGATATTACCTTAAGAAAGAGTTGTCACCACATAGTAGTTACTACTCTCCTTTTTTATCTTTCTACCAAAAGTTACTATTTTAACCAACATAGATAAGCCATGGAGGTTATTAATAACAATAGAACCAAAGTCATAATTTTTACTCTAATATCCCCCTTTAATATCTTCCAAAAAAAATACTTTTATGTTAATCCAAAAGTTGATTGAACTTAACATTTCATAAAGCATAAGATAAGGTATAAGGTGGGAATATAAGGCTTGAGAAACGATCATGTTCAAGATCAATTTATATCTTAGTCTTTAATTTATGGTTCTATAAACTTTACAGAGGAATCGCCTCTTTTCCAAACATTAATAAGCTATGGAGAATATTAATTTTCTTAGCAATAGAAGTTATAATGATAACCCTACCATAACAATCGAGGGTTTAATCTTGTTAAGTTATATGAACATCATATATTACCAAGCATTGGTTGCAATGGTCTTCACGACCTTAATGATTGCAAGGTTAAGTGTTTGAAGTAATGATTTTATGTTCTTTTCATGCAGTGTAGGAATGATACGCTGACCTTGCAACAATGCTAAGAGTAACCTTGATGTATAAAAAGATTGGAAATCATTGCTGGGTGGAACGTCCTCCGAACTATATCAATCCACCCACTGCAAGCAAATATATTTAAAGGTAACGTGGCATTACCATGGGCATGCATTACGTGGTTAAAAGGGGCCATAGTCAAACCCTAGCTCATTATTCCCTTCCTTCTCCTTTGGCTCCTGTCGCTCTGCGATGGTGCTGGTGCACCCTTGCTGCACCTCTCCTCTGCAATGTTAACCTCCAATTCATTATCTTCTTGTGGCTTATCATATCCCATGCCTTGCTGTTGGTCATTCGTTGGTTGTTCTTCCTACGGGTTTTTCTCTGTCATGCTATCTCGAGCCCAAACCCTTGACTGAGATAACCTCCTTCCTCAGTGATGATCGAAGTCTTGTACTGCTGCTTTGCATTTGAGTGTTGCTGGGTTAATATTCTTCTCCCTTCCTATAGTGGGGTTACCTTGTCGCGTTGGTGGTTGTCTTGCTATTGCTGGTGGTCGCGCCTCCATAAAAGAACAGGTAAAAGATACTGAATATTTCTTCGTTTTCACTGTTTGTTTTAACTATAAAAAATATTATCCAGCTTACAAAGTTCTAACATTACAGTTTTCTTTGTGGTTACAGGTCTTCGCCCTACTTCCTGCGTGGCTTCCGGTACAAGGATTGAGCAGCAGTTACAAGTCCCAGTAAGCCTAGTTAAACCATGGCACTTTCTCTTTGTGGGGGTTCATTTGGAACTTTTAAGGGTTGGCGCATTGAAGCCTGTAACCCTTTCGACTTCAGTTTGTCCGGTTGATTTGTTTGATGCTTGTAGTAGTTAAAGAGCCCCTTTTGTTGTGCGTGGGTGCTCAGGCTTTGGCCGGGATTGTATATGTTAATTCCCTTTTTGTGTTTAAGTGATGTGTATTAAGTGAAAGAGACATAAGGCAATCATGCCATGCTCTCCAATAGTTGCAAAGGTCGAGGGATTTGAAGAGCTGTTCAATATTTTATTTATCTTGACTGTATAAAACACGAGGCCGTGAGCCAGACTTTGAAAAAGGGTTACGACCCCGACTTCTACTTCTGTTGTAATTTTGAACTTACAGGGTTTTTACCCTAAGTCCATCATACAAGTTATTAATACTGTTTTTGTTTTCTATACTTCTTTGTTTAAGTTACAGCACTGAAATTTATATGTTTATTTATATTATAATTAAAGTATTTGAGGCTCGGCTTGCTCTGTTGATTTTTAATACGGACGTGAGTAAAAATACTGTCTTGGCTCCACAATTGTGATTTAATTGTATTTTTGGATTAATAGGGTTAAACCCTAAATTGACAGTAAGAGAAATACGTACAGCCTCTTCTTTTAAAAATCATTGTTAATTTGTAATACTCTTTTGTAAACTGTGGGGTTATTAATTAAGTATTACAATATTTGTTAAGCTCGATAGTTTGAGCCTTCTACACTATTATTTATATCCTGTGTGAGAATATACTTGATTTCTTTATCTGTAATATTTTTAAAATTAAATGCTAATATATTCTGTACAATGTTTATATATTTGACTTACTTTATTTCTAAAGATAAATAGTTACATAGAACTGTTACCCTTCAGATTGGAATGGATGGGTATATAAAAGAAAATTACTATCTAACTGTCAGTAATTTTGGAGTACAGAATCTATATTATAATTTTGTTTTACAAGAATAAATTAAGGTATTACTGAAATTACCTGATAATGCTATCTTTATAAAGTAAACAATTGGGTAGTAACTATTATTTATTATAATAACGTTGTTACCTTAACTGAAGTACTATTACTTTCATTGTTATTTATACTTAGTTTCCTTCGTAAGTATATAGGGAAATAGTAATTCGTTCTTTGTCGTAGAATAAAATAGCCTGTTGTTATCAGGTTCTTATACTTACTGTATTAATTACTTTGTAGAAATACTTTCTGTATTATATTACAATTTAATTTTTATAAAGAAAAGAATGTAAAAGAACTAAGCAAGTTCTACACTGTTAATATATAGCTTAAGTAGTATAGGTTAGTAGTTATATGTTTTTATTTAAGCTTAACTAAGTAGAACAGGAATAAATGAATAACATATATTTTTTTTTTCAAAACTAATTTCTGCTATACTAAGATACCTGTAGGAATAAATAGAGATTCTAGCTAATCCTTGTTTGATTTGAATATTATACTTGCAGTAATAAAAATTGTAAAGAAGTAGGTTGTAAGCATCTTTATTCAACTTAACCCTACTCTAGTTAACTATTATACTCTTCCTTGATATTCAAATAGGCAATTAAAGTTACTACCAGTAACTATAGTATCAAGAACTGTTTTCTCTACTGGTAGATACTATTATTAGTAAACAATTCAATTTATTTCTCTGTTCTAAAGACTTGACAGTTTTCTGTACGGAATAATGCTAATCCTGATACCAAAATATCTCTTCTGAAAAACAACACAAAGAAACTACTCTATGATTCCATTACATACTATTTTTATTTGTAACTTCACCCCTATGCTGGAGTACGTTCTGGTCACTCCATATGTGGAAAAACATAGGTGGGGTTGTAATTCTCATCAAAAAGATTTTTGTTACAGAATGAACTAAAAACACTTCATTACTAATCCATCTAATTTCTTATATCATAACCTACAAATCTAACATTTAATCATAAATAGATATTAAAACAAGATTAATAGATGGCAGAACCTGTTCTTGAACTGGGACAATAACAGCAATGGGAGGCCGTTCCTCCCTACCAACTCCTGGAGAGCACTCAAACAGCGACTCCTCGGGACCCCCGAGCTTGCTCTGGTCTCCCTAGTTGGAACTAGGTGCAACAATAGTCAAATACGAGTCTTCAAACTCAGTATCAATCCTGAACTTATCAGTAAGTTCTCCCAGCTAACAAGATCTAATAAACCAAGTTACTACAGCATTCCTCTCAGAACAACTTCCTTACGGTTTTTCCCTTTTTCCCAATGAATTTCTTGAATAGCATTCCACTTGAATGATTCTTCTCTGGAAAATATCTGAGCCCTCAGCTCTATTCATTGGGTACTTTTAAAAAATTTGCCTAGGTATTTTTGGGTTAGTTGTCATTTACTGAGCCACCTGCTCTGATCCCACTTTCTTGGGGGATCATGACCCCAAATGTAGGGAAGTTTCCACCTGCAACATAGGAAGTGTTTGAGGATGCTTCCACTTGTCCTTTTCCCTCCACCTAGTTCCTTCCACCAGTTTGACCAGTAACCTCTTATTAACATCTCTCCCAATGCTGTTATCTCCACTTTTTATTTATTAATAATAAAATATTCAGAATTACATTCCACTTCTTTTGACTCTGCTGAGTCATCAGTTACTACTTTACATTAAATTTAACATAATGTCTTAGAAAATGTAATTAAAATAATTAACATTATTTTACAAAATTGGGGTATGTGACAATGGTCTTGTGGGAAATAACACTCTTCTCCTAAGAGTGGTCCTTACTACTTGAGGATGATCCTGCAAACATTACTCTCACATGGAGAGTGTACCTACATTCATATGTATATGTTGTAGAATAAATATCACTTGTGAGTGGTCCTAGCCTTAATGCTAACGATTCTCTATGATGAGTCCTCACATACACTAGATCTGCAGTAGCAGATGTTACTCTCACATGGAGAGTGTACTCTAGAATAACGCTCTCTTGTGAGTGGTCCTAGCCCTAATGCTAACGATTCTCTACAATGAGCCCTCACAGACACTAGATCAACAGTAGAATATGTTACTCTCGCATGGAGAGTGTACAGTAGAATAATGCTCGCTTGAGAGTGGTCCTAGAATTAGTGTTGATGATGCTTTACATTGAGTCCTTGTGGATTTCTTAGTCTAACACTCGCATGGAGTGGTCCTAGATTTAGTGTTGTGTAACAGTAAAATATTGTTTACTGTAACTTCTCGAACTTCCACTTTCTAAAATACATATAATCCATGAAAATATATNTTACACTCTTCGTTAAGAGTTTAGTTATTTATTTATTAGTAGCTATTTAATGTTTATTTATTATATATTTTTGTTCATTACATTGCCTGTCCCTTAGAATTGCTTTGTCCTCAAAGCACAATTATGGAAGACTTTATCCCTTATTCTTGCTCGTAACGCTTTCTCATGACATTGTATGTTGGTAGTTGAAACACTCAATGAAATAAGACGATACGTTATTTTAAACAGTGTGTGGAAATGTTGCATCATTTGTGAAGTCTTCCATCCGAGATCTACCTTTAACGGAATTCTTTTCAAATTGATTGTCGGGAGTTGTCGATTTTGTCTTTTCTCTTTGTAGGAATAATACTGGTAATTTTCCTTTTGATCTTGTCATCTATCATAACGATTCTTGTGATTTGGATGGCAATATGGAACTCGAATCACCTATGAAGTGTTTACTAGAACTTCAACTTTTGGTGCTTCTAACGATTTTTGTAATTGTTTTTCGGAACCATTTTCTATTGATGCTTGTAATGATGTGATAATAAGATTTTTCTTTTGAACCTTGACAATATTTGCGTTGCTTCCCTTTTCTGATGTTTGAATTTGAGCCCTTGATGACTTCTCTATTACGTTAGTCATCGTTTCTTTGTCGAAACTTGATCTCTTGCAATCTATCTTTTCTTGTATTGATTTATTTTCCTGCTTTAGATTCCTAACTTGTATAAGCATGTCCTGATTAACTTCATTTAAGTGTAAGATTTCTTTTTTATAGTTTGACTTGACGACATCATATTCATTTCCTTGATTTTTGGGTTCTCTTTCTTTTAAGTTTTTTATTTTCTCTAACAATTCCTGATTAACCCTTTTTAAAGAATATATTTTATCATATTTGCACGATAATTATTTTTGAAGACCTTGATTCTCCTATTCTAACAGTTGATTGTGTTGAAACTTATCCTTTGCCTTCTTGATTTGTAGAAGTAATTTCTAGTTATGATCTCTTAGACGAGAGATCTCTTCTTTTTTACTTTCAATAACCTTGTTGAAATCGTTATGTATTGTATGTATTGATTTCTCATTTCCCTCTGATAACATATTTGATATTTCTTTGAAGTCTTCAGGTGATGCAACCTCTGATTCTGTCTTCATGTTAATGTCTGACAATGTGATTTTTTTCTTTTTGAAGGGGAATATCAGAAACTTTTTTTCAGCATTTAAGATAAAGTCCCCAATTTTTTTAGCCACGGTAATCCCAAAACCAGGTCACCATTACTAATCTACAAGGATTTAACTATAAATTGCGAAACATCAATATAATCTGCAATGTTCCATTGTAAATCGCTTATTGCATATACTTTGTTATTCAAAAAGTCTAACCTTTCACTTATATTTGTCCTCGGAATTGTTAGCTCATTAGAAAATTCATCACTAATATAATTATTACGTTCGCTAGGAGAAATAGAAATAGTAATGTTTTTCCCTCTATTTGTTCCTTTTATTTGGAGTAACATTGAAACATTAGTTTTTAAAGTGCTTGGAAATCTTCTTTGTTTTTTGCCATAATACTCCATTTTCTTTTGTTTGTGTCAAAATTTTATTTATTTATTTTGGACTTTACTTCTTTATATGCTTTAAAATTTTCACCTTCCAAATTCTAGTCCTTAACTTTTATATTTTTCCAATAGTTTTGTAAAATTCTAGTAGATTTGGTGGTTGGGAGGAATGAGTGTTACCTTGCCCACCTAAGTTCAAATCTCACTTGCTTTTTAGTACCAATTATTATGCACTTTTTTTTATTTTTTGTCCCTTAAGTTTTGTAAAATGTGAGTAGATTGGGTAGTTGGGAGGAATGAGTGTTACATTCCCCACCTAAGTTCAAATATCACTTGCTCTTCACTAGTAATTATTATGCACTTTTATATTCAAACCCAAACCCACTTTAAGAAACCACCTATGGTTTCACTTTTTTTTTTTAATTTTTACCTTTTTTTTGTACCTTCCTTTTTTTGGCAATCTTCCTTCTCCTTCTCTCTTTTTTTTTTAACTTCTTCCTTTTTTATTGTTTATTTTTTTTTGGTACTCCCTTGGATTATGATTAAAAATCACGATATGACCAAATGTCTGGATCACAAACTAGCTCTGATACCACTGTAACAGTAAAATACCGTTTACTGTAACTTCTCGAACTTCCACTTTCTAAAATACAAATAATCCATGAATATATATATATAAATTGATAAAATAGATATGATGATAATTACATTGAGGCTCTCCTTTATAGGATTGAGCATGTGTAGTGAAGGGTTACAACCTTTCACTTATTAATTTATAACTATAATTAATATATTATTTTATATTTGTTACACTCTTCGTTAAGAGTTTAGTTATTTATTTATTAGTAGTTATTTAGTGTTTATTTATTGTATATTTTTGTTCATTACATGCTGAGGATGCTCTATGACGATTCATTACGAACGTCATAGTTTAACACTCGCATGGAGTGGTCCTAGCTTCAATGCTGAGGATGTCCTACAATGAGTCCTTACGGACGATAGGTCCTACATTCATGTGCAGACGAGATCTACATTTAGTTGTAGATGATTCAGTTGGTCAATACTATGGACCCTCCTCGTTAAGGGAGAGTAGGTTGATGGAGGATTGCATCATTCTTGGACCTATGTCCTAAAGTGATAGGGATTGATCATCCCACAAATAGAACATGTGTATTATAGGTAGTGTGGAAGCAAAGGATCGAAAAGATCGAAGTACTGTAGCAAAGGATCGAGAAGATCAAAGTGTTGCTACAAAGGATCAAGAAGATCAAAGTGTTGGTGCAAAGGATCAAGAAGATCGAAGTGCTGCGACAAAGGATCGAGAATATCAAAGTGTTTGTGCAAAGGATCATGAATATCTAAGTGTTGCTGCAAAAGATGGAGAAGATCAAAGTGCTGCTACAAAGGATCATGAAGATTGAAGTGATGCGACAAAGGATCAATAAGATCAAAGTGTTTGTGCAAAGGATCATGAAGATCGAAGTGTTGCTGCAAAAGATGGAGAAGATCGAACTGTTGCTACAAAGCATCAAGAAGATTGAAGTATTGCTCCAAAAGATCATGAAGATTGAAGTGTCGTCGTAAAGGATCACGTGATTGTGTGTTGCAGAAGATAAAGACTCAGTGATGTAGAAGACAATGTTCCGGTACTGAAAACATTGAAGAGTAATTGCTCTAGTTACTGATTTTGAAAACTTCCTATGACGTATAGATGTATCACCTTGATAATGTTGCAAATGTTCTCTCTCTTATTACTCTTATAGTTGATGATTATATTGTTAGTAGAATACCCTTCTCATTAAGGGGGAGTGTTGAAATATTCTAACTTCAAAATATATTCTAAATTTATTTTACTCATGTGCCCCAATGGAGATGTTTTATTCCTCTGTCGAGATGTTACTCATTAGAGAGAATTTGAGGTAAAAAATGGGCCTCCTAAGAGATGTACTACAAAAATATAAGATATATTAAAATATTATGAGTTAGGGGTTTTATGGGGTAGGTATATATGACAACTCATCTCCTACACTACTTTTTATGCACAATTTAAATAACCATGGTTGAGTTACTTTTCTAAACTGACAATATATAAAATTAATAAAATAACTTTACAATGATGTGACTAAGATTCATTGTAAATTTCCAAAAAATTATTGTCCTTTAGCATTTATTTGTATTGAACTTGTAAATAAAATTAAACAAAAATGAATTTAATTTATATGCATAACTAACATATTTTTTTCATATAAATATCATTCATGAATTTAATTTATTTTAAAAGTACAAGATTTAATATATATTAGTTTGACATTATGATATTAAATACAATTGAGTGAATATATAATTTAAAATTAAAAAACATGAAAATGACAATATATTATTTTATAAAAAAATGTGAAAAAACATTTTTATGAACTATGAGTACTTTACTTGAAAATGGCAATAATATTATTTTATGAGAAAGTGAATTGTGAGTACTTTATTTGAAAATAACGATAATATTATTTTATGAGAAAGTGTGAAATGACTTTTATTGTGAGTACTTCACTTTATGACTTAAAAGTACTTGTACCACTACCTTGGTTAACTATGGGTTTTCAACCACCATAGAAAATGTGACAAATAAGCATTCTTAACTCATGCAATGCCACCTCAACCATGGGGGATGATGTCATCTACTAGAATGTAATTGGTTGATTTTTATAGTACATTTTGGTCCTTTTGAGGCCCATTTTTGACCTCAAATTCTCTCTAATGATTGTATTTTGTCATCATAATGTCATGAGGTAAATCCTCCATTGTAAGTCGGGCCAATAGTACCCTAATGAATATAATATAACATTCTTTTGAGTCTTCCTAAGTGAAGTCAATCAAGTAAGTTAAGTGGGGTTGACTTGTTATGTTAAAAGTCAAGTAACAAAAAGCGTATAAATAGAGGAGATGTGTTCCTCAATTGAACACACACTCACTTGTGTATAGCGCATAGGATAGAGAGATAGAGATATCTACTGGGAGAAGGTGCATCTGTCTGGGGTCTTGTCTATTACTTTTGATACATCTTATATAGAGGAAGTTTTGCTGGTTTTTCTTCCCCATGAGGGTTTCCTAGGATAAATCTTTGTGTTCTTTTGTGTCGTTGTACTTGTTTATCTTTCAGTGATTCTTTTGCATATGGTTATGATGTTATAATGATAAATGTTATTAGATCTTGTATAACCATCAAAAACTTAACATCCTCCCCTTTACCATTTCACCATACCCTAGGTGTCTACCCATTGAGTTATAATAATGCCGCATGTGCTTGCAATGTGCCATTTTCCTGTTCCCTTGTCCCTTATCACCTGCATCAAAAATTAATGTTGAAGAACATGGGGGTGGGCTTTGATCCACTCATGTGTGCACATGTGACAAGATCATTTAATACAGTCCCTCTCGATGCAACAACACATCCAAACACCACCTCAAGGTTATCTCATGGCTTCAGGCTTGACCCTCATGGGAATTGAACCTTTCCCACTAATGTGAAACACCTCGCCCTTCACCAATAGATCCAATCCGTTTTGATAAATTTATATCATTAATATTAGTTGAATTCCAAAATATAATATGTACATTCTTTTTATAAGAAATATTTAGACTCTTCTATAGATATAATGTATATTTTTATTTTAATATTTTTTATATCAATATAATATAATAATAATTTCAAAATATAAGATATAAAAATGAAATAAATCATTACAAAATATTTATATATATATATATATAAACAATCCAATTTTGACAAACCAAAACAAGATAGTGATAATTAATACCAAAACTATCACATTTGAACTAAAGCAATATATAAAAATAACCACCACTAACCTAACATTCACATTCCCTATTACTATCATTAATAAATTTTATTTAAAATTTAAAAATTTATATAAAAAATTTAAATTATAATACGTGTATTCCTTTAAAACTAAAAGAATTTGTTTTAATACCAAGGTAGTGATAATTAACGAGTTGTCTAAACATGGGACTTTTTTACTTCTTTTTTCGACTTATTTTTACCAGTTTCTCATCATAAATCTTCATGGAATTTTCAAAACTCTCAAAAACATTGTTAAATCTTACAGAGTGTGGGTGTTGGGGGGTTTCATGTCACTTGAATTCATTTCTGAGCTTAAAATTGCCCAACAAACAACATAAATTACAGATTTTATAAATTAAATTCACCAAATTCCAATAGAAAATATACCTGAAAAGTCAAAAAGTCCCCTGATTAGACAGTTCCGATAATTAATACCAAAACTATCACATTTGAATTAAAAAAATAAAAAATAACCACCACTAACCTAATATTGACCTTCCCTATTACGATTATTAATAAATTTTATTTAAAATTAAAAAATTTAAATTATAATACCTGTATTCCTTTAAAAATAAAAGAATTTGTTTTAATACCTTATAATATTAAATTGATTTGAATATAATAGACGTAGTCCATTAAAAATGGATTTCATAAATATAGTCTATTATTTTAATAAATTAATAATAATGATCAAACTTGCACTGATCACAATATAGCCCCGTGACCCCATCACAATGAACCAAATCTAACAAAACACCGCAAATCCAGAGCACAATGGACCTAAGCTTCACCCTTCAAATGTTATTTAAACAATTTTTCCTTAAGCTTTTATTTGAGCTTTTCCTTTTCTTTGAGCATATGCGAAAGAATTGCACATGGTCTTAAAACCATTTGCAAGGCCCTCCTAAACCATATACAATAAAACCATGGGTTGTTTAGGAGGCCTTGCACATGGTTTTAAAACCATCTAGAAGGCCCTCCTAAACCATGTACAATAAAACCGTGGGTTGTTTAGAAGGCCGTGCAAGGTCAACATTTTTTTACGGATATTTCAATTTTTTATTTTTTATTATTTTATTAGGTATGAACATTACAACATCTCCACCATATTGTGTTTTTTTCTTGATCCACATTTTTTTTAGGGATAATTAAATTTTTACTTTTTTATTGTTTTGTTAGGTAGGAATATTACAACATCTTCCATTTTTTTAGGCATAGTTAAATTTTTTTTATTGTTTTTTTAGGTAGGAATATTACAACATCTTCTCCATATTAGGTGGTTTTTCTGGCCTATAATTAAAAATATGATTTGTTATTAATAAAAATAATGTTACGTAACGTTATACGAGATCTCTCCTATACTGGGCTGTAAAGCGCCTCTCGACGCAATTACAGATTTTATAGATTAAATTCATCGAATTCCAACAAAAAATATGCCTGAAAAGTCAAAAAGTCCCCTAGTTCGACAGATAATTAATACCCAAAGTATCACATTTGAATTAAAAAAATAAAAAATAACCACCACTAACCTAATATTGACCTTCCCTATTACTATTATTAATAAATTTTATTTAAAATTAAAAAAATTATATAAAAAATTTAAATTATAATGCGTGTATTCCTTTAAAAATAAAAGAATTTGTTTTAATACCTTATAATATTAAATTGATTTGAATATAATAGACTTATTCCATTAAAAATGGATTTCATAAATATAGTCTATTATTCTAATAAATTAAAAATAATGATCAAACTTGCACTAATCACAATATAGCACCGCGCGACCCCATCACAATGGACCAAATCTAATAAAACACCGTAAATCCGGAGCACAATGGACCTAAGCTTCACCCTTCAACTGTTATTTAAACAATTTTTCCTTGAGCTTCTATTTGAGCTTTTCCTTTTCCTTGAGCGTATGCGAAAAAATTGCTGCTCTTTTCTGCAGAAGAATATCTGTCAAAGGGTAGCGTGCGAGTAGTTAGACAGAGTTTCAGAAGTTAAAATGGAGAATTTTGGAGATAAGCTTGAGCGTGCACTGTCAAAAGAAAACGCGGCGGGGGAAAATGAGGCAGAGAATGCAGTGGTACCAGTGCCAACTACAACTGCAATTGTAGCGCCGTCTTCTGAAGAAAGCCGGTCAAAGAGGAAGAGGGCAGCGTCATCTTCTCACGAAAGCCGCCAGTCAAAGAGGAAGAAGGCAGAGTCTTCTTCTGACGAAAGCCGTCGGTCAAAGAGGAAGAGGGACAGCTTGCCGTTGCCACCACAGTCAGCTGTTTCAAACCGCCACACCCTTGTGCTGGACATGGACAACACCATGTTGGTCGCGCGCAGTGAAAAGTTACCGATTGATGAAGGGTCCCACTATTTTGAGGTCACTCGGAAGAAGCCCTACTACGTTTACGAGAGGCCCGGCTTGGATTCATTTTTAAAAGAGATGGCCAACCTGTTTGAGATCGTGGTTTTCACCCTAAGCAAACGAAAAAGAGCAGATAAGTTCCTAGGCAAGATCGACAGCAATAAGCTCATCAGCTTCTGGTTTTACAGGGATTCATGTGACAAAGAATCATCCGGCGTGTGGGTTAAAGATCTGTCTCGCCTTGGAAGGGATCTACGCACGGTAATTCTCATTGACGACAACTCCAATTCGTACAAGCGTCAGCCGGACAATGGCATCCCTATCAAACGCTTCAAAGGTTTCAATTCCGACTCAGAACTTGAGAAGCTCATCCCCTTCTTACGCAAACTCAGTAAAGTGGAAGATGTTCGTCCACTGATTCGCGATGAATACCACTCGGTAAAACCCTTAAAATTGAATGGTGAAGAACAATGTGCACATGAAGAAATCAGCACATGAATGCAGCCCATGCAGAAATCTGAAAACTTGCAGACATGTCATTTGTTTTTTTGCATCTACTGAAAATTTCACTCTCCATTGAGTCTGACAGACTAAACCTGATACTTTATTTTTCTTTTTGCAGAAGAAAGTTGATTGTTTATTTCTACCATAAAACTTCGGGAAATCTGATGTTGATTTCTATTGTTTCTAAGTTTCTAAATATCTCAATAAAGATGCACATAACGTAGAGAAGTTTGATATTCGTTTTTACTCTTAACTTTCGATTGATTTTGTATACCGGATTGTGTAGACTCTGTTTAAATGGAAAATTCTGATATTGACTTCTATTTCTAAATGTCAATGGCTTTCTATATGTTTTGAAACTGAAAATAGAAAAAATAATAATATAATTTGGATTTTTTAAACTTATATTTATTTGTATAAAACTTATAATTTATATTTATTTGTTTGTAACTTATAACTGAGTTTGTTGGTTTCTATTTTTAAATGTCATTCACTTATTTGTTTATAGCCTATAATCTATGTTTATTTGTTTATAACTTATAACTGAGTTTGTTGGCTTCTATTTTTTTAATGTCATTTGCTTTTGCATACTTGACCTTTTTTTATTTACCAAAAATGAAACATTATAAATATAATTTCTACTCTTAAATGTTAATTGCTTTTTCAAATGACAAATAATAAGGTGTTCTATTATTAATTGAAAAAAATAAAATTGGATTTTTAAAACATAGTTTATAACCTTTAATTTTGTTAAAACATATAATATAAATCAAGTTAGTTTAAAGTTATTATTTAATATACACTTTGATTTTTTTGATCTTTTGTAGCAGCACTTCGATTTTCTTGATCCTTTGTAGCAACACTTCGATTTTTTTGATCCTTTGTAACAACACTTCGATCTTCTTGATTCTTTGCAGCAACACTTCAATCTTCTCGATCCTTTGTAGTAGCACTTCAATCTTCACGATCATTTGCAGCAGCACTTCGATCTTCTGATCCTTTGCAACAACACTTTGATCTTCTCGATCCTTTGTAGCAACACTTCGATCTTCTCGATCCTTTGCAGCAACACTTCGATCTTTTCAATCCTCTTACTGCCACACTACTTGCAATACACATGATCTTTTTGCGGGAAGATCAATCCCTATCACTTTAGGACACAAGTCCAAGGATGATGCAATCCTCCATCATCCTACTCCCCCTTAACGAGGAGGGTCCATAGTATCGACCAGCTGAATCATCTACAATTGAATGTAGACCTCGACCACACCTAGATGTGGGCCCTGTCATCCGTAAGGACTCAACGTAGACCATCATCGACCTATTAGAGCTAGGAACACTCCTGAGTGCGTGTTATACTACAAGAGTATTGTCTACGGAGCAAATCTCGACCGCATATAAATGTCAGCCCTCATCATAGAACATCCTTGCCATTAAGGCTAGGACCACTCCCAATTGAGTGTTATACTACGACGTCCATGAGGACTCATCATATAACATTCTTGCCACTAAGGCTAGGACCATTCCCAAGCGAGTGTTATTCTATGGAATCTACATATAAATGTAGGTATACTCTCCATGCGAGAGTAATGTCTGTAAAGCATATCTCAACCACATGTAAATGTCAACCCTATCGTTCATGAAGACTCATTGTAGAGCATCCTCACCATTAGGGTTAGGACCACTCCTGAGTGAGTGTTATTCTACGGTATCCACAAATGAATGTGGGTACTCTCCATGTGAGAGTAACGTCTATAGGGCCATCCTTAGTAAGGAGCACTCTCAGGAAGAGAGTGTTGTTTCCTGCCAGACCATATTGTCATCCACAACTGAATGTTGGACCTTGTCAACATCTTCAGGCGAACTTGGCCTCTTTCATACTAAAGCTTCATTGTCATCCCATCATCGATGTCAATGTTATCACCACTCCCCCTTTCCTGGGAGGATCCATATCATCAACCTTCTCCCACTTTGTTTGAGGAGGGTTCATATCTTCAACCTGCTCTTCCTTTCCGAGGAGAGTCCATATCTTCAACTAGTTCCTCCTTTCTGAAGAGAGTCCATGTCTTTGACTTTTTATTCCTTTTTCGAAGAGATTCTATATCTTTGACTTGTTCTTTCTTTCCGAAAAGAGTCTGTATCTTCGACTTGTTTCTTCTTCCCAAGAAGGGTCCATATCTTTGACTTGTTCTTCCTTTCCAAAAAGAGTCTATATCATCATCATTGTTCCTTCTTGTGAAGAAAGTCTGTAGTATCATCATCACCATTCCTCATTACAAGGAACATCTTATCATCATCAATGTTCTTCCTTGGGAGGAAAGTCTGTTCGAAATACACCAGTATTGTCAAGGGAGCGTGGTGAACACATCAGCAACTTTCTCATCGGTACTCACATATTGGATTTTTATATCTCCCTTCAGTACCATATTCTTTATGTAAAATATCGTATTTCAATGTGATTTGATTTATCATGGAACACACAATTCGATGTCATCTTTCTACTACTCTAGTTGTCACATAGAGTCACTATGGTATCCAACTCTAGATCTAATAGACCTATCATCAATTTCCAAAGACATGTGGCTTCTCAAATAGAGGAGCAAGTTGCTATGTACTCTACTTCATCTTTGCTAAGAGCATCACTGGACTGTTTCTTATTCATCCATGAGATCATGGTGGATCCCAGATAGTATCATCCACGTGAGGTTTCCTTTCTATTTGTGACACTTCCTTCCCAATCTGAATCTGTATATTCATACAATTTGTAGTCATGATCTCTATCACAGTATAGTCCAAATTCTATCGTACCCTTTAGGTGCCTAATCACATGCATTGCAACTATCAGGTGAACCCTTCCAGGTTTAACTACATATTGAATTAATGTGTTCACAGCAAAATATGGCCTTGTATTCATCATATACATCAATGATCCAATAATATGTCTGTGCTGAGTCATATCCACTAAATCTGATGTTTCTTCATACAACAAATTTAGGTTGGTTTCGATGGGTGTGGACATGTCTTTACAATCCAAGATATCAAATATTTTCAAGATTTCTACTGCATACTTTCCTTGGTTCAGAAATATTCCTTCTAGGATCTGCCACTATTATAACCCGAGGAAATAGTGAATCAATCCAATATCTTTCATCTCGAGTTCTCCATCTAGATTCTTCTTTCTTTATGTGATATGTTCCTCATTTCCTGTCAGAAAGAGATCATCCACATACATCAATAGTATGACATGTTCATCATCCATAACATTGAGGTAAAGGTTAGAATTAGCTTTACTTTTGGTAAAGCCCAAGCTTGTCAAGATGTTATCTATTCTTCCATACAAAGCCTTCTTCAACTTACATACATGAGTAACTCTGTCTTCGACTTCAAATCCTTATGCATGTTCGATGTAAATCTCTTCCTCAATCATGCCATTCAGGAAGGTTGCCCTTACATCCATTTGGTGTAGATCCCACTTCATAATGGAAGCAAGTGTCATGATGGTTCTGACGAAAGTGTACCTTTCTACTGGAGAAAATGTCTCTTCATAATCAATCCCCTCTCTATAAGAGAATCCTTTAGCCACAATTTTTTCCTTGTATTTTTCAATTCTTCCATCAGCAACATGTTTTATGTTGTAGATCCACTTGGAAGATACCACACTCTGGCTTTATGGTTTGCGTACTATATACCAAACATCATTCTCCATTAATGATAGGTATTCTTCCATAATTGCTTCTACCATAAGTTCATCATGTCAGTTCATCAACATATCCCAGTCTTTCACATTTAGCCTTGAAGGTTGGAACCCACTTTACTCTGGGTAAATCCTTAGTCCAACAGAGAGTTTTCCATCTCGTTGTACCATGTAGAACTCAAATATCTTATGCAACCACTCCCCCTAAAGCAGAGCATCATTCTCCCTCTACATTATGTACTGGAGTGACAATTAGCATCCTCTGCTACAAATCTTCTATGTATCCATACCAATATCAATATCAAGTTACTAGATATTTATCCATACCAATACCAATATCAAATCTTCTATGTATCCATACCAATACCAATATCAAATCTTCTATGTATGCATACCAATATCAAATCTTCTATGTATCCATACCAATACCAATATCAAGTTACTAGATACCAATATCCCTTTATCTTGAACTTTGTTGAAAAAGTTCCTCTTGCACCCATCTGTGAGCTTGTTATCTTCTTCAGGTTTCCATCTTCAACCTTGTAGCAAAGGTTATGATATTTATCACTTTAGGTGATCTTCAAGATCCTTATGTAACTGGATGTGCTTATCGATGGATTCCTTCTAAGCTTGTACAAATCCTATTATGCGTAGGTGGTTCTTTGCTCGATATATACTTCTACTGGAGAAGTGTGTCTGGACAATAGAGTATGTCATGCCATAGTCTATTCTTTCTGATACAAACCACAAACCTTGATTTGTATACTTGTTCTTGTAGATCCATATGGAAGACACTAGGGACTTCCCTTCAGGTCTTGGAACCATATCCTAAACATCATTCCCCATGATCAACTGTTACTCTTTGATCATAGCTTCTTCCATATTTGGAAGGGTCTACATCAATGATGTCACTCAATTGTGCCACATAAATAGAATGTATCCAAGGCCTCTTAATCTAGTTTGGAAGTCCCACCATACTTATCTTGAATTATCTCTTGTGCCCAAGATGGTCTTCATCTCTCGAGGTGGATATACTGCTCTCTTATATTCCTTTGAAGCTCTTTCTTCTGTCACGGGGTCTCTGACCCTAGGAGCTTCAGGTTCATCTTCATGTATTTTTATTGGAGTGAATCTTGAATTGTCATCACTTTTTCTTCTGGAACAAGTCTCATCCTTTTCTTGTAGGAGATTGTATACGATCTTTCCTATAAATCAAATGCACCAGTTGCATTGTTAGAAAATTTTCATATGCATAATGATACAATCATGAAACTATTTTAGCTAATACAACATTCATCCAGATCTCACGAAAACTTTCCAGATTCCTTCCATCTCTACCATAACATCATTGATATTGTTCACTAATCCAATATGTCAACAATGAGGTTTCATTCTATATAAGTAGCAATGGGGTGTTGTATAGCACCATGGGATAGTTACCCATAACATGAATATTAATAGTATATTTTCATTAATGCAAACATTCTATCATGCATAATACACAACAAATATTGGAAAGACAATTCAAATAATTATCTTTGTTTGTTTGGTAGATTATTTCTTGTGCTTTGTCTTCATCTCCTTTTGGATCTGCAACTTCTCATTTGACCAATGAGATTGCTTCAATCTTATGCTTACTTGAAATATTTTCTAGAATGTTCCTTCTGGTGGACCTAGGGTTTGACAAAGAAACCTTAATTTTCAACTTAGGTATCTTTTAGATCTGATTGGATAGAAATATGTGCCTCCTCAAGGCGAGTTGAGAAGCATACTCAATTTCCCAGAACTGTGATCAGAATTGCAAAATGATTGATTTCGTAGTTTTCTTCAATTTATTCTATAAAAATTCATGATCTTGTTTCTGTTGTATCTCTAAAATTACTTCTCCTCTGTGTCTGAAACTTTGCACTAAGGTAGCCTGGTATGTCTTCTTTACAACCCCATAGGTTAGAGAAGAATTGGTTTCACTAATTGGGACTTATGCAAATTTTCCCAAGGTGACTTATTTCAGGACTATTCAGCATATAAAACTTGTACAAACTTCCATGTGTCAATGTTTCATCTTCGTCTAAAACATTTACCACAGAAACTATAGTCGATTCCCTTATCTGCAAAATCTTGTGAAATTTCGTTTGGACCTTCTTGTCCCGAGATATACCAAATCTCCAGAGGTCACATGTTTAAGGTTCAATCCTAGGAGAGGCACGAGGGCATCACCTAGGGACCAATATGATATCACGTCCATTCATATTGGGGGGGTTAAAATTAAAAAATTAAAAATCAATATATTGGGGGTATATTAGGGGTAATTAGGGTTTTTTTTTACTATTTAAATATCCAATATGTTGGGGTATGTTTTATTCAACATTTTTTCCTGAGCCGTTCACCAGTCCTCCAAGCCTTGCCTGCTAGGTGCCTGCGAGCTCCTTTGCTTGTGGTCTGAGTGCACCTGCACCAAGCAGAGGTGCCTGTGAGCTGGGTTTGCTTGTGGTTAAGGGCGTGTTGCTCCTTGGTTTTTGTGGGTTTTCTCCACGTTTTATCCATCGTGTGGATGGATAAGAGGGTGTTTTTTCAAATCGGAGCAATGGTAGCAGTGTTTTCTGAAAAATGAGGGCGTGTTGCTTCTTGGGTTTTCTGTGGGTTTTCTCCACGTTTTCTCCATCGTGTGGCTGGATAACAAGGCATTTTTTCAAATTAGAGCAGCGGTAGCAGTGTTTTCTGGAAAATGATGGTGTTTTATTCCTTGGGTTTTCTGTGGGTTTTCTTCACGTTTTCTCCATCGTGTTTGCTGAATAACAGGTCGTTTTTTCTAGCAGCATTGCAGTGGTAGCAGTGTTTTTTGGAAAACGAGGGCGTTTATTCACCGTTTTGTGGTCATGGGTTTGTGGTGGGTTTCTCTGGTGCTGGAGGAGGCACATTGGAGAGCCATTGCATATCATTCTTGGAGGTACGCTATAGTGTGTTTAATCTTTGATGAAAAATGCCTATGGTCATTTTATGTACTTCTTTTTGTGAGATAGCAGAGACAGTTGCTTACCCATCAATAGTTCTAGAATCAATAGCATAGTCAAAATAGTAATTCCTAGAATCATGAACTAGATCTTATACCTATGCTTTTTCCACTGATGAATAAACTCCTATTTATAGGTCAACTACAATGAGATCCGCATCTCTAACTATTGCTACCTTTTCCATTGCTGATGTTTCTCTCTTTATGCGGCCTATACCCCTGCATATGATGAATCAATGGGTTATGTATGGCTTTCGAATTGGAACAAATGTCAGTGGTCTGGGAACAGATCCAATTGACCGAGTTTACTCCAACATTGACCCATAGTCCGTTGCAGGACCAGCTTACCTTCACTCTATTCCAGATTCATTCTATTTATACCCAGTGCCAGTAGCATATGTTCAATACAGGGTAGTCCCTCCCCTGGAAAATTCGGTACCTTATTGAAAGAGAAAGATAAGAATTATCCTATAGAGGATTGTATCCATTTAGACCCATATTTTGTTGCAGGACCAGCTTACCTTCACTCTGTTCCAGATTCATTCTATTTAGACCCAGTGCCAGTAGCGTATGTTTAATACAGGGTAGTCCCTCCCCTGGAACATTCGGTACCTTATTGAAAGAGAAAGATAAGCATTCTCCTATAGAGGATTGTATCCATAAAGATAGTTAGGGGCTGTTTAGTGGGTGTTTTTATTGTTCAATATTTTGTAGTTTTTGGTGTCAACTGCTTTAGCATGCCCTGCAGTTTTTTGGTAAATGGTTTTAGTTGTCACACGGGTTTTCCCACTTGATATGCTTGAACTGACTCAGATGTAGCTAGCATTGTCGTTGGTGGTTTTCTGGGCTACCCGTGGAGTGGATACGCCTTTTCCAAAGTATAAACCCAATTGATGGCTACTATTGTCCCGAGCCAGTTCAAAACAACTGTGTCTCCTTTGGAACTCATGATAATCCCTGAGCACGGGGAAAGAGCATTTAAGTTTTTTGGTAAATGGTTTTAGTTGTCAATTCCATGATGTTTACTAAATCAGGCTTGAAAATCAAAGATTCTTACAAACTAAAGTTAGTAGGAACATTCACACCCTGGATTACAAAGCCCTTAGCATTTGTATGTGATATTTTGCAGTGCTTGTTTGAAATATTGTTAGGCATTGGCTGCTAGGCTGGAGATCTGCTAGAAAATCTGGTTAAGGGTCAAAGTTCAATGTGGGCAGAAGATTTCTTCTAGGAAAATACATAATCCTTACGCTGCTTTTCAATCACTAATCTGGTCACTCCCAAGTTTGCGATCTCATCCAATTCACCACTGTAATTTTTCCCTTGTCGTCACTCATTCTTTGGATTTTCAGTAGCTACCATTGACAGGTGTGAAGAGAAATGTACACAGATTTTCCTGATGCTAGGTGAGAACGTAGGAAGGCCTCAACCTTTAATGCAAATTTAGAAATTCCACCTCAACCTTGAGGTTTTTTGGATGAATTTGCAATGTTAAATTACATCAGCATATACTTCACTTCTTTTATCTGCTATAGCCATACTTGTATTTGTAGTTGCATACTAGTACTTCAGAGATCTCTATCATATCTAGATGACATGCTTTCATTCTCTTATTGTTTCATTTCCTAATAATCCAAAAAAAATTAATGCTCTTCCTTTACTGTTGTGAAAGAGACCACAGTCTATTTATAAAAGTAGTCATATTAGCAGTTTGAAAAATAATGCCCTAGGGTGTTTTTATTGTTCAATATTTTGCAGTTTTTGTGTCAACTGCTTTAGCATGCCCTGCAGTTTTTTGGTAAATGGTTTTAGTTGTCAGTTCCATGATGTTTACGAAATCAGGCTTGATAATCAGAGATTCTTACAAACTAAAGTTAGTAGGAATATTCACACCCTGGTAACTGATTCTGGTAACCTTAGAATGATAATAGTCTGTGATCCTTGTACACACATCCGAGGTCACAAAGCAGCCTATTTTGTGCTTCAAACTTCTTAACGAGTTGAGCCCAAAAAGCTATTATAACCCATCCAATTCATTTGTAATTTTTAAGAAAATAAGTTTCTTCCAACAATTGTAATGTCCTTTGCAAATGAAATCAAGCAAATTTGAAATGTAACATCAGATAAATTTTCCATCTGATATGTCATATACCCATTCTGTAAAGTCCACCCACAATAGCAATTCAAGTGAAGTGTCTCCAGAGTGGAAACTTAACATTTATCTCCCTTTCCATGCCAATCTTTTGACTTTTTTATCCAAATACACTGCTTCAGTACCACTACAATTGCATGTTAACAAAACAATAAAAATGAAGAATACACCATACAATCAGGTATTAACTTAAGACTTTCAAACCTAGCCTGGAAGAATGAAATGAACGGAGAGACTCTTTAAGTTCATCCTCTCTACTTTCCCCTAGATTTCCCAGTATCCTTTCTTATTTCCTACTCTAGTGTTTACCTTTTGTCACCTGCCCCCAATTCCATTACATATGAAACACATACTTTCAATATCCTTGCATTTTTCTCTGTTTCTGATTTGTGTAAAACCATTATGAATGTGTCCACATTTAAGTGATAGGCTAATGATATAGCAAGGGACATGATTACATTTAAAATGCAATAGAAAATGATACTCCGCAAACTGCTCATAAAGTTAAGCCCAAATGATTTTCATTTGTTGAGCAGCTGCTTGTTTATGGCTATTAACATGGTGATGGTTCATAGGGCATTTATTTTTGGCACCATATTTATTCATTTAGTCATGATAATAGCATGCATATTTTATCATTACTTGCATAGTACCAAAAACCAAGTGTGCTTTGAATTTGAAATCCACCATGGACAGGGATTGAACACAGTGAGGTCCATGCTAGTTACATGGGCACTTGGTATGAAATTGGGATGAACTAGTTATTTTCGGTTTGTGGTTTGTCTCCCACTATGAATGTATTGGTTATGCCAAGGATTTTCTATGGTTTATTTTGTGTTATATCCTATGTTGCTAAGGTGTATGCACCCATTCTTAAGGTACAGTTTTCTGGTGAAGTATGCAATTTCCATACGCAGTCCAGGTTCAACACCAGTGTGGGATGTTCACCCAATATTTTCTGGGAGCACACCCCAAGGCCTGCATCATGGGACATCCCCAGCAATCGAAATCTGTTGGGGACTGCAGCCATTTCCCCCATCATAAAACTTAAATAGGGGAAAGGGGGTGACGTCCCCACAAATAACCTAAAAAAAGAACCCAAAAAAAACACTAAACTTCCTATTAAGTCAGTAATTTGTTTCTTCAATTTTTGTTTGATTTGCATTTTATTTCAAGTTACTCATTTTCTTTAGTTTGGTTTTTTGCTTCCTTTAAGAGATTTTTTTTTAGTTTTCAAATGAAATTTTGAGCTTTTACCTTTAGACTTTTTGTTTTATTTTTTGATCCCATAGATTATTGAGAGGGTTTTAAAAGGTCATCATGTTGCATGGTGGACTCACAAATCATATTAGAAGCATACTCATCATTCAAATAGCATTTTAAACTTCATACAAATTTGAAAAACGTTGTAAAACAGCGCCAAAATAGAGTTAATTTTATTCTTGTAGTGCAAGTCTCCGAAATTAACAAAGGCGCACTACAAGAATATCGCGACTGTTAGTTTCTCCGAGTTTTTAGCAAAATTTTGGCATGTTTTCGAATGGTGAGTGACTAATCACATGCTTTGAAGAGTTTGCTACGTGCTGTCTCAGGAATCATCATGAGAACAGGTGTTTCATGTCGTAAAGGAAGATCGTGGTCATCATCAGTTATAATGCAACTCATCGTGACAGATAGCCATTATGACCGACTCTGACGAGATGACATTTATTCTCTATCTCCATTTCAAAGCTGAAAACTCGAAGTGCACCGACGATTTAGGCTAAAATCCCGGAGATGCTGTTTCGGAGCTCAGTTGGGGTTTTTGGAGGTTACACGGAAATTAGGGCTTCTTTATTCCACCACTTGTGATCAAATTGAGCTTATGAATACACTTGTTTACTTCAATATAGCCATTAAAAAGCGTGAATATTGGTTTAAAGCAACTGCAATTGTGCATTAAAGAGGTATTCCGTGATAAGCCATTATTGATGAATAATTTGGGGTTTTCTTGGTGAACGTTGTTTTATCAAAATTCTTTGAACAGAATGTTAATATATGCCTTAAACAACGTTTCTGTTGAAGAGATAAGGAAATTAAGAACGTTGGTGAGTGATTATAAAAGGATATCAGTTTTCATTTGAACATGACCTTGTCCAAACTTGGAAGTATCGTGATGTGAAAAGCTACGCAATCTATGGTATCTAAATTTCATAAATAAGTTCATGACAGACCGAATGACTGTTAAATTTCACCTACAGTCTTGATGAAGGAACCGAACATCTGAAATAGCCTGAAGAACTAGTCTTAATGCGTGCTAAAAAGTTGATTAGCTCGGTGTTGAAGTCAAATTGAAACAGAGAAATGAACAGAGCATGAAGTTGCTTTCCTTGTCATTTCAACACAAGGATCTCTTTATATAGGTCAAAGAAGGTCTGATATTTGAATGAGCAGTGTGC
Organism: Pseudotsuga menziesii; assembly: GCA_001517045.1. Classification (NCBI taxonomy): domain Eukaryota; kingdom Viridiplantae; phylum Streptophyta; class Pinopsida; order Pinales; family Pinaceae; genus Pseudotsuga; species Pseudotsuga menziesii. Next base: position 324,352 of record LPNX010434610.1, read on the forward strand.
ATAAGACCTAGTCTTCATCAACAGTTTTCAAAGTCTTAATTGTGCAGAAATTGTTCATAAGGTGGTACTAGAAGGGTTCAAGGGTTAATTGTGGTATTATTACATAGTTTTGTTATGCATGCTGGAGATGGTCATCTATTTGAACAAACAAATTAACTAGGTTTCATAATCAATGGCACTGAAGATGCTGGACTACTCTGAATGAATTAGACTACTTATATATGTGATAAAACCAAGCCTGTATTAGTAAACTAAGAGAATCATTCAAGAAGGATTAAGGAAGGCAATTTATTGACACCTAAGAGGTTTGGAGAAGAAACAGCATCTGTTAAGGCATCAATTGAACCCTAAAATCACACAGTTTCCAGCTATTGAAGACAAATGGGTAAGAGTGGCAAGGTGAACAGAGTTGAACCTACTGATATAGGTTGGATTGAGAAACTCCCTGGGTGTGTTGAACTTTTCCAACAGGCTGGCTGGCTGGACTTATTCAAGAAAATAGATGGTTACAATGCTAAAGTTTCCTGTAGGTTTGCACAATGTTACAAAGATGACATGGTGATGTTTGATACTTTGAAGTTCAGATTGACAGTGGAGCTGGTTGCAGAGGCTATAGGAGTTAAGAATGAGGGAGAAATGTGGTTTAAGAAACTTCCCTTCACCTTTGATGCTCAGAGGGTTTTTTTATCAAATGTTACCCCAGATTGGAATAAGGGCATATTGAACTTCAGAAGGGAATGGGTCGAACCCATCAGAGTCTTGCAGAGTTATATAACATGTGAAGGTAGATATGCCTTTGTTTATAAATACCACTTCATATTTTTACAGCATATGGTGGGGGTGTCCAAGATGAGTCTTCCCTTCTTCCTGTACAAAAGCCTACAAAAGATGTCCAACAGAGTCAAGGCGCATATAGACCATTCTTCACAATCAATTTTTCACCATGGATTAATTAAGTTGATCATTAGCACTGTCCTATAGGCTGAAGGAAAAACTTGGGATTTTTTCCTCTTCTGGTCAGGTTTTCAAATGAAACAAGGAGATCAACAAATCAAGAAGCAGGAAGATAAAGGGAAAGTCCTTATAAGGAAATTAGGTCAAAAGGAAAAAACTGAAGACAAAGAGGAGGTGAAGCCTGAAGAAGACTCCGAGCCTGTAAAGACTAAAACTCAAATGTCTTCAGCTGGTGTTAAAGGCAAGTATTCATTGTTTACAGAAGAGAAAGTGCAGCCTTTGAAACATTTGACACCAGCAGAAGTTTCCAAAGAAGTTAAAGCTGCTGTTACAGAAGAGGTTGTTGTACATGAAGAGGAGTTTCAGACTCAGCAGAGGAGTCCTATTACCATTTTGTCAGATGATGAGGGATATTTATTAGAAGAGGATCAGCCTATTGCTAAATTTGAAGTTAAGGCTGAAGCATGCAGAGAATTCTCCACTTCAGAAAACGAAACAGTCAAACCTAATAGGAAGAAGAGTAAGCTTGAAGTGATGGAGTTTTCTACTATCAAACATCAGGGGAAAACTGTGAAAATGCTAGGAGAATTGGCACCAGGTTGGAGGCCTAAAACCAGGCCAAAGAATAAGCTAATATTGGATATGAAGAAGCTACTTAACCCTAAATTGAATACCAAGGAGGTGACTATCCTAGATGATATTTCTTCAAATGAAAAACTAGAAATTGATCAAATGAGTATTAAAAGGAAGAAAGCAGCAGTTGCCAAATTTTCCTCTTCTCATCCTGCAAAAGTAAAAGGATCATCACAGTCAGTAAAGGAGTTAGGCCAGCCCGAGCCTAAACTATCTACCATGTTCTTTCAAATAAAGAATGAACTTTTATAGCAACAGCAAGCAAAAGAAGCTGAGGTTCCTAATATTGAAGGTCAGTCATTGAAAGCTGATGAAGGTATACCTGAAAAGGTAATTTCCACAGACCTATTCGATGAAGATGCGGAGATCTTCAGAAAACTTGACATACCCTGGATACCTGATGATGAACAAGACACTACAACAGGAAAGTTATTTGATTCAGATAAAGAAAACTTGCATAAAACTATTCAGCAGTACAAACAGCAAATGAATTACATGCAAGGGGTCAATGATGGGCTGATGATGGATAACAGAAGGCTTAGAGAAGATCTACAGGATGTCAATGACCATTTTCAGGAGCTAACAGCAGTATCTAAAGAGGCTCTGAAGAGAAAAAGAACCACTGACTTGCAATGCACAGAGTTGAAAAAGAGAGTCAAAGACTTACAGCAGGAAAATGATGAGCTCACCAAAAGGATAGCTGACATGGAAGAGGAACAGAAGCGAGCTAGGAAGAAAGGTCAGGCATTGGATGGCATAGCTTTATTAGCTAAGGCAGCTAAAGACCTATGAGTCAGTTATTGAATTAGTTTTTTTTGATATCTCTTTTTGAGGAACATGTTAATTAGTTGTTTACTATTTTTGGAAAATGTCATATTTTGTAATATTGTAAATTTTACTTTATCCCATCGAATTAGTTGAGGACAGTTAGGGTTTGATCCTTAACTGATTTTGTAAAAAGTAGTATTTAGAGAGATTGGAAGGTCATTAGGGGGGTTCGATTTTGGGAAAAGCTTCGGGAGGTTTTTATACTTATTCATGAGCTAAGTATCAAAGCTCTTGTATGCATTTGATGATAAAATTATGAGATATATGACACTTTTACCCTTCAGTTTCTGTGTTGGCTTCATTTTTCAGCTTGTTTAGTTGCTTAACTGATATATTCATTACTGGTTTATGTTTGTATGCTAGTGATGCTTATCTTTTATGAATGAACTTCAATATTGTGTTCTATTGGATCTTGTTGAATATATTATGCATCTTTATCTTCTTTTGCTTATGATTTAGTTATTATTTTTCTCATGAGTGTATTCCCTGTGTGTCCTCAAATTTTACAACCAATAAATCATACCAGAAACCCTAAACATAGTTCATTTTATTAAGTTTTGTTTGAGATTGTGTTGGCTTGTTTCTTTTAGCCTTGGAAACAATTTCTGGCACAAACATCTTTGGCGCCGTTGCCGGGGATGAAATTGAAGACATATCTTCCCTGGGATACTTATCAGTTTTACTGGTTTTAAGAGGTGGACTTAAACCAGCATTTATAAGGCTATTTTCACCGAATTTGACACACTGGCTTCTAGAAGAATTGGAACCAGGAGCAGACCTACTTAACCATTGCAGCTGGGTGTGACAGACCCTGAGCAGATTTTAAAGACAGCAAGGAAAATTAAGAGGTCTCAATCTTTACCAGCCCTGTGTAACCTTGATCAGTTGGATAATTTATCACGTTCAGTTTTGTTAGGAAAAGAGGAAGAAAACTCACCTTGGTTAAAACCAACTATTCCTGACAATGGTTTTCAAATCTTTACCAATCCTTCATCCTTCATAAAAGCCAAATCTGGCTCTCCTGGTAAAATACCTCTTTTTTAGTTGAAATTAGGTAAAGGCTATTTTCAGTCAGTTTCTAGTCAAGCTTCTTCATCTTCAAAACCAGTCAGTCCAAAAATGGCAGCCCAAAACCCTCCCATAGACATGATGGACCGGATGGTTGCAACAAGATATGCACCGTTGGTCTTACCTCGGCCTTTGAATGCACTGCCTAGGGGTGACTATCAGAAATATCTTCCTAGGTTCAATGGACAGGGGGAAAACACTGCTGAGGAACATTGGGAAGCTTTTCTCAATTATGCTGACAATCAGAACATTGAGCATAAGGATGTTTGGATGAGAGTGTTTGTTCAGATTCTTGATGGAGATGTGAGGAAGTGGTTCAGAGAGTTACCTACTAACTCTATCACTATTATTGAAGAACTCCGTGATCTCTTTATGAGACAATGGAGAGATACAAAAGACCACACCTATTACATAACAGAGTTTGGAGCTCTTAGGAGAAAGAAAGATGAAACAGTTGCATATTTTTTGAAAAGGTTCAACAAGATGTATAGTAGAATTCCTGCTGAGATAAAGCATACAGAAACATCAGCTAAATTGACATATGCAAATACTTTTGATCACGAATTCTCTTTGTTATTAAGAGAGAGGAGGCCTATCTCTTTATTGAATATGCAAGATGCAGCCTTGGAGGTGGAATCCAACATACTGGCTTCAAATAGACTAAAGAAGGAAACACCTCAGCAGCTGTATGAAAGAAAAGGAAAAAAGAAAGCAGCCCCAGGAGGTTCATCTTCACTTACTGCTGAAGGGAAGATTGATGAAATGGCTAAGCTAGTAAAAATTTTGACTGCAAAATTGAACAAATTAGAGCTTGAAAAGAATTCTAATAAGCCTGTTTCGGAAGGTGAGCGAAATCCTAATAATCAAAATCAGTTCAGAAGGCAATTTGCTCCCCGTTTTATGCCTAGAGAACGAAGGAACAATGATATCCAGCGAGAAAGGAGAGAAAACGAGGATCAAAGAGTGCCACCACCTCTTCAAAACAATGTAGCTGATGAAGAAGAAGTTGATGAAGAGCTGCTCTTTGAAGAGACTGAGACTGATCAAGATATGAACCATTTTGGAGAAGGATTTTCTGGAGGTTTTGTCACTGAGGAAGAATTTCTGAATGCAGAGTATTATGATGCTGATATGTTTGAAGCTGAGGATGATTTGGATTTGGAAAAAACTGTTGTTACTGCTACTGTCCATCAAAATGAACTCAAGAATACCATAAATCTCAGATCAGGCCCAAAGCAGGTGGTACAAGCACTGAAGAAGAAAGCAACTGTTCCTGTTGCAACTGTTCTTGCAGCAACTATTCCTGCTGCAACTGTTCCTGCAGCAATTGTTCCTGCAGCAATTGTTCCTACTGCAACAGTTCCTGCTGCAACTGTTCCTGCTAAACAAGCATCTAATCCTGTGCCAGAAAAAAGGCAAGTTGCAGAAAAATCAAAGAAGACTCCAGAGGTTGAAGAGGTAAACAAATCTGTCCAGAATTTCAGTTTGGAGAATGAATTAGGAAAATTAAAGATTCATGTACCTTTGACTGAGTTAATAAAGAATCCTTCATATAAAGAAACAGTTCTGAAAGTGATGAGTTCAGCAAGTAATCAGCCTTTTTCAGACACAGTTAATTTGCAAGAAGAAAACCCTAGAATCTTCATTAGATCATCCCTGGCTGAAAAAACTGAAAATGAGGCTGGTGCTTCACCTCCCTTCTATGTCACCTTGACAGTCCATGAGCAAATGATTCACAATTGTCTTTTAGATTCAGGAGCATCTCACAATTTGATGCCAAAGGTTGTTATGGAAGCTCTAGGCTTGAGTATTACCAAACCTTATCATGATCTGTATGCCTTTGATTCCCGAGCAGTGAAATGTCTAGGTGTAATAAAAGACATGGTAGTTAGCCTGGCTCAGTTGCCCATGAAAAGTGTGATAATGGATGTTGTGGTAGTTGATATAACACTGAAGTTTGGTTTACTTCTATCTAGGTCTTGGGCAAAGAAGGTTGGAGGAACCTTACAAATGGATCTTTCATATGCCACCATTCCTGTGTTTGGTGGAGAAAATAGAAGGCTGTACAGAGAGATGCATTTTTCTTACATAGTGACAGATGATAAAAATCCCACCAATCACCCACTGTACTCTGTTGATAAAGATCTTGGTATGTGCATGTTACATTTCAGTGAGGAGGATAATTCTGCTGGTTTGTTACAAGTGGAAAAAGAAAAGCCAATGAAACACAGCAGAGAGGAAGAAGATGTACTATGGCAATTGTATTTTGATGGATGTTTGTGCAAAGAGGGTGCTGGAGCTGGAGTTCTTCCCATTTCCCCGGGAGGTGAAACAGAGAAGCTCATGTATAAGTTGGAGTTTGTTACCACTAACAACACTGCTGAGTATGAAGCTCTGCTACTGGGATTGAAAGCTGCTAAAGATTTGGGCATTCAGCAGATTGCTGCATTTGGCGACTTCGAATTGGTTGTTCAACAGGTGAAGAGCAACTATCAAGTGAAGCAGGTTTTGTTAAAAGTCTATCAGAGTGAGGTATGGGATATGCTCGAAAATTATTTTGTAGGATTTAACATCACTCATATTACAAGGAATCACAATGAGACTACAGATTCTTTGGCCTTGGCTGCCACACACTTTAGAATTCCTAAGACTACTCAGTTAAGGTATCCCATAGAGGTGAGGTACAGACCATGTGTACCTGACAATGTAAAGCAATGGAAAGTGTTTGAAGATGATGTTGAGATTAAAAGGTTCCTTGAGCTTACAGATGAATTTTCAAATTCCTTGATTGATCAGGATGAGGATGAAGAAGAGGGACAGGTAGATGAGTTTGCTGAAGATGAGATTGCTGGACATAAAATTATTGAGTTAAAGAGCAACTCCATTCCCAAAGGTTTGGTACCTCTTGAAAGAATATTTACAAAAGATGATACACCTTCAAAACATGTTGTTCAGTCTTCAGAAGACAATGTAGTGGACTGCAATATTGGTTCTGCAGAACATCCAAAAGTGGTCAAAATTTCTAAATCCTTGACAGTTGAACAAAGAAATAGATATATCAAATTGTTAAAGGAGCATGTAGATGTTTTTGCATGGTCTTATGAGGAACTGAGAACTTATGATGCAGGATGTTGAAGACATTTACCATCATACTCACTCCTTCGGTCAAATTGGCCTAGTTAAACCACTATCCTAAGTTTAATTGACATCACTGGAGCATTAATTACCATCATCCCAGTCACTCCCACGCCTACCTACAGTCAAGGAGGATAACTTAGCCTTCTCCTACAGTCAAGGAGGCTAACTGGAGCACTCCAGGGGTGATCTGTGTGACATTAATGCACCTAATTGCTAACTGGTGGTTACTTTCAGTTCAACCAATCAGTTACAGTCAGTTAAAGCGCCTCCATTCATTAAATATATTATTTTATGATTATTTATTATTATTTTAATGAACTGGAGTGAACAAGGTGCCTTCACCAACTTCTGATGGTCAGTTCAGCTTCAGTTAA
>LPNX010434610.1:331370-353288 GCA_001517045.1 Pseudotsuga menziesii
ATTTTGCTATGCATGGAAATTGTAATCCTTTATTGTTTATATAATATACAGAGAGGAAACCTATTTGGTATTCCAATTATTGCTAATTCATGTGTATTTGTCAATTATTCTTTGATGATTTTGATTCCTAGTTCCTAGATCATGTGCAAGAATTAATACAGGAATCATACAGCATAAGGTTCCCTTAAAACCAGATGTTAAACCTTTCCGAGACAAACTAAGGAGGATTAACCCAGCTTTGTTTCCTGTGATTGAAAAAGAAGTAAAGAAGCTGTTGGATGCCGAGATCATAGTTCCTCTCAGGTATTCTTCTTGGGTAGCAAACCTAGTTCCTGACAGAAAAAAGAATGGAGAAATCAAATTATGTGTTGATTTTAGAAACCTGAACAGATCTTCATTAAAAGACAACTATCCTCTTCCTAAGATTGAACAGGTATTGCAACAAGTAGTTGGGGCACAAAGGATCTCTATGGTAGATGGTTTCTCAGGGTACAATCAGATTGCTATGCACCCTGATGATAAGGAGAAGACAGCCTTTACAACTCCCTGGGGGACATTCATGTATGACAAGATGCCTTTTGGTCTGATGAATGATGGAGCAACCTTCCAGAGAGCCATGGATATTGCTTTTGTTGGAGAGAAGGACAAGTTTGTGGTAATCTACTTGGATGATATTACTGTTTTCTCACAGTCAGATGATGAACATTTGAATCATTTGAAGCAGACTTTCCTGAAGTGCAGAAAATTTGGTCTGTCCTTAAATCCAAAAAAATCACACTTTGCTATACAGGAGGGTAAATTACTTGGTCATTTGGTGTCTGCTGATGGCATCAAAATAGATCCTGAAAGAGTGAAAGCTATACTGAAGATTAGTTTTCCTAGGAGTAAAAAGGATGTTCAATCATTCATTGGCAAAATCAATTTTTTGCGGTGGTTTATACCCAACTTTGCTGAAACTATTAAACAGATCACCACCATGCTGAAGAAAGATCAAGAAGTCAGGTGAACTTCTGAGGCAAAGGCTGGATTTGAGAAAATCAAAGTAGCTCTGACTGAAGCACCTGTATTGGTAAGTCCTGATTTTACCAAAGAATTCCTTACGTTCTCATTTGCATCAGAAGACACAATTGCAGTTGTCTTACTTCAGAAGAATAAAGAAGGATTGGAACAGCCTATTGCCTTCTTCAGTAAAACTCTCAGAGATTCTGAGCTGAAGTACAGTATATTGGAAAAGCAGGCTTATGCACTGGTAAAGGCTTTGAAATTTTTTAGAATTTATGTTCTGCATTCCAAAGTCATTTCATTTGTCCCAAATTCTGCTATAAAAGATGTCTTAACACAGCCTGATAGTGAAGGGAAAAGAGGCAGGTGGATTGCAAAGATTATGGAGTATGATGTAGAGATCAAACCTACCAAGCTTGTCAAGGGACAAGGTTTAGCCAAGTTGCTGGCTGAATCAAATTGTTAGGCACTGGGATTGCATATAATGACTGAAGAATTAGTTTTTGAAGAAGATCAAGAAACACTGGAAAAAGAGAAAATCATGGACTACTTTTCATCATCAGAATGGTATGCAGACATTGTTAATTTTCTGTTGTTTCTGCAATGTCCTGAGCATATGGATAGGAAAGATGCTAGATCTTTAAAGTTGAAAGCTACGAAATACTGTCTAATGGAAGAACAGCTATTCTGGAAGGACCCAGGTGGTATTCTCCTCAGATGTTTGGACAAATCAGAGATTGAAGGAGTGATTTCTGAATCTCATGAGGGTGCTTGTGGGGGACACAAATAGTGGAAGACAATAGCCTACAGAATTTTAAGAGCTTGATACTATTGGCCTTCCTTGTTTGCAGATGTTTATCAGTAGGTAAAAGCCTGTGTCCCTTGTCAGAAGTTTGCTGGAAAATAGAAATTGCTGTCTTTTCCCTTGAATCCTATTGCAGTCAATGCCCCTTTTCAGCAATGGAGTCTGGATTTTATTAGAGAAATAAATCCAGCATCTTTAGGACAGCATCATTGGATTATGACTGCAACATATTTTTTCACTAAATGGGTGGAAGCCATTCCTATAAGGAACGCTACAGATAAGGCCATCATTGATTTCATTGAAGAGAATATCCTGAGTAGGTTTGGATATCCTCAAAGATTAGTGACAGATAATGCTAAGGCCTTCAATTCTAAGGCAATGGTATCATTTTGTGAAAAGAACGGTATCCTGCTGAAGCACTCAACTCCCTACTATCCCCAAGGGAATGGTTTGGCTAAATCCTCTAACAAGAACATCATTCAGAGTATTAAGAAGTTGCTCAAACATAACAAAAGATCATGGGATTCAATGCTGAAATATGCATTGTGGGCTGATAGAATAACAAAAAAACAAGCTATTGGAACTTCTCACTTTCAGTTAGTTTATGGTACAGAGGCAGTTTTCCCTGTTCAATTGGGGATTCCAGTGATGAAATTTCTCCACAATTCTCAGGAGGAGCCAAATGATATGTAGAGGAGAATCTTTGAAATGATAGAGTTACAGCAAAGTAGAGAAAAGGTGGATGAAAGAGCACAGTTGTATAGATCCAAGATTAAAAACAGGTTTGACAGGAACATTAAAGAAAACACTTTCTCAGTTGGTGAGATGGTTCTAAGGTGGGATGCAAGAAAGGAGCAAAAGGGTAAGCATGGTAAGTTCGACAATATTTGGTTTGGTCCTTTCCTGGTGTCAAAAGTTTTAGAGAATAATACTTTTATATTCTTGCAGTCCTTGGAAGGTGAGGAGTTGTCCAGTCCCGTTAATGGACGATTCCTCAAGCATTTCTACAGTCCATAAGTGGATTTTCACTTTTCATTGTACATACCTGGTGTGAGTGAAGCATAATAAGACTCCATAGCCCAATGGAAGTTTTTCAGATAGGTAGATAAGGTAGCAGACAGAAGGCACTAGTCTACAGGTTCTTGAAGCCTCACAAAGAGGACTTCATCCCGCAGCTGGAGCCAGATGTTAAGTCAGTAACATGTTTCTTCAATTTTTGTTTGATTTGCATTTTATTTCAAGTTACTCATTTTCTTTAGTTTGGTTTTTGGATTCCTTTAAGAGATTTTTTTTTAGTTTTCAAATGAAATTTTGAGCTTTTACCTTTAGACTTTTTGTTTTATTTTTTGATACCATAGATTATTGAGAGGGTTTTAAAAGGTCATCATGTTGCATGGTGGACTCACAAATCATATTAGAAGCATACTAATCATTCAAATAGAATTTTAAACTTCATACAAATTTGAAAAAAGTTGTAAACCAGCGCCAAAATAGAGTTAATTTTATTCTTGTAGTGCAAGTCTCCGAAATTAACAAAGGCGCGCTACAAGAATATCGCGACTGTTAGTTTCTTCGATTTTTTAGCAAAATTTTGGCATGTTTTCGAATGGTGAGTGACTAATCACATGCTTTGAAGAGTTTGCTACGTGCTGTCTCAGGAATCATCATGAGAATAGGTGTTTCATGTCGTAAAGGAAGATCGTGGTCATCATCAGTTATAATGCAGCTTCTCGTGACAGATAGCCATTATGACCAAATCTGATGAGATGACATTTATTCTCTATCTCCATTTCAAAGCTGAAAACTCGAAGTGCACCGATGATTTAGGATAAAAGCCCGGAGATGCTATTTCAGAGCTCAGTTGGGGTTTTTGGAGGTTACACAGAAATTAGGGCTTCTTTATTCCGCCACTTGTGATCAAATTGAGCTTATGAAGACACTTGTTTACTTCAATCCAGCCATTAAAAAGCGCAAAGATTGGTTTAAAGCAACTGCAATTGTGCATTAAAGAGGTATTCCACAACAAGCCATTATTGACGAATAATTTGGGGTTTTCTTGGTGAATGCTGTTTTATCAAAATTGTTTGAACAGAATGTTAATATATGCCTTAAACAATGTTTCTATTGAAGAGATAAGGAAATTAAGAACGTTGGTGAGTGATTATAAAAAGATATCAGTTTTCATTTGAACATGACCTTGTCCAAACGTGGAAGTATGGTGATGTGAAAAGCTACGCAATCTATGGTATCTAAGTTTTATAAATAAGTTCATGACAAAAATGACTGTTAAATTTCACCTACAGTCTTGATGAAGGAACCGAACATCTGAAATAGCCTGAAGAACTAGTCTTAATGCATGCTAAAAAGTTGATTAGCTCGGTGTTGAAGTCAAATTGAAACAGAGAAATGAACAGAGCTTGAAGTTGCTTTCCTTGTCATTGCAACACAGGGATCTCTTTATATAGGTCAAAGAAGGTCTGATATTTGAATGAGCAGTGTGCATAAGACCTAGTCTTCATCAACAGTTTTCAAAGTCTTAATTGTGCAGAAATTGTTCATAAGGCGGTACTAGAAGGGTTCAAGGGTTAATTGTGGTATTATTACATAGTTTTGTTACGCATGCTAGAGATGGTCATCTATTTGAACAAACAAATTAACTAGGTTTCATAATCAATGGCACTGAAGATGCTGGAGTACTCTGAATGACTTAGACTACTTATATATGTGATAAAACCTAGCCTATATTAGTAAACTAAAAGAATCATTCAGGAAGGATTAAGGAAGGCAAGTTATTGACCCCTAAGAGGTTTGGAGAAGAAACAGCATATGTTAAGGCATCAATTGAACCCTAAACTCACACAGTTTCCAGCTATTGAAAACAAATGGGTAAGAGTGGCAAGGTGAACAGAGCTGAACCTACTGATATAGGTTGGATTGAGAAACTCCCTGGGTGTGTTGAACTTTTCCAATAGGCTAGCTGGCTGGACTTCTTCAAGAAAATAGATGGTTACAATGCTAAAGTTTCCTGTAGGTTTGCACAATGTTACAAAGATGACATGGTGGTGTTTGATACTTTGAAGTTTAAATTGACAGTGGAGCTAGTTGCAGAGGCTATAGGAGTTAAGAATGAAGGAGAAATGTGGTTTAAGAAACTTCCCTTCACCTTTGATGCTTAGAGGTTTTTGTTATCAAATGTTACCCCAGATTGGAATAAGGGCATATTGATCCAGAACTTCAGAAGGGAATGGGTCAAACACATCAGAGTCTTGCAGAGTTATATAACATGTGAGGGTAGATATGCTTTTGCTTATAAATACCACTTCATATTTTTACAGCATATGGTGGGGGTGTCCAAGATGAGTCTTCCCTTCTTCCTGTACAAAATCCTACAAAAGATGCCCAACAGAGTCAAGGGGCATATAGACCATTCTTCACAATCAATTTTTCACCATGGATTAATTAAATTGATCATTAGCACTGTCCTGCAGGCTGAAGGAAAAACTTGGGATTTTTTCCTCTTTTGGTCAGGTTTTCAAATGAAACAAGAAGATCAACAAATCAAGAAGCAGGAAGATAAACAGAAAGTCATTATAAGGAAATTAGGTCAAAAGGAAAAAACTAAAGACAAAGAGGAGGTGAATCCTGAAGAAGACTCAGAGCCTGTGAAGACTAAAACTCAAATGTCTCCAGCTGGTGTTAAAGGCAAGTATTCATTGTTTACAGAAGAGAAAGTGCAGCCTTTGAAACATTTGACACCAGCATAAGTTTCCAAAGAAGTTAAAGCTGCTGTTACAGAAGAGGTTGTTGTACATGAAGAGGAGTTTCAGACTCAGCAGAGGAGTCCTATTACCATTTTGTCAGATGATGAGGGATATTTATTAGAAGAGGATCAGCCTATTGCTAAATTTGAAGTTAAGGCTGAAGCATGCAGAGAATTCTCCACTTCAGAAAACAAAACAGTCAAACCTAATAGGAAGAAGAGTAATCTTGAAGTGATGGAGTTTGCTACTATCAAACATCAGGGGAAAACTGTGAAAATGCTAGGAGAATTGGCACCAGGTTGGAGGCCTAAAACCAGGCCAAAGAATAAGCTAAGATTGAATATGAAGAAGCTGCTTAACCCTAAATTGAATACCAAGGAGGTGATTGTCCTAGATGATATTTCTTCAAATGAAAAACTAGAAATTGATAAAATGAGTATTAAAAGGAAGAAAGCAGCAGTTGCCAAAGTTTCCTCTTCCTATCCTGCAAAAGTAAAAGGATCATCACAGTCAGTAAAGGAGTTAGGCCAGCCCGAGCCTAAACTGTCTACCATGTTATTTGAAATAAAGAATGAACTTTTAGAGCAACAGCAAGCAAAAGAAGTTGAGGTTCCTAATATTGAAGGTCAGTCATTGAAAGCTGATGAAGGTATACCTGAAAAGGTAATTTCCATAGACATGTTCAATGAAGATGTAGAGATCTTCAGAAAACTTGACATACCATGGATACCTGATGATGAACAAGACACTACGACAGGCAAGTTATTTGATTCAGATAAAGAAAACTTGCAGAAAACTATTCAGCAGTACAAACAGCAGATGAATTACATGCAAGGGGTCAATGATGGGCTGATGATGGCTAACAGAAGGCTTAGAGAAGATCTACAGGATGTCAATGACCATTTTCAGGAGCTAACAGCAGTATCTAAAGAGGGTCTAAAGAGAAAAAGAACCATTGACTTGCAATGCACAGAGTTGAAAAAGACAGTCAAAGACTTACAGCAGGAAAATGAAGAGCTCACCAAAAGGATAGCTGACATGGAAGAGGAACAGAAGCGAGCTAGGAAGAAAGCTCAGGCACTAGATGGCATAGCTTTATTAGCTGAGGCAGCTAAGGACCTATGAGTCAGTTATTGAATTATTATTTTTTGTTATCTCTTTTTGAGGAACATGTTAGTTAGTTGTTTACTATTTTTGGAAAATGTCATATTTTGTAATATTGTAAATTTTACTTTATCCCATCGAATTAGTTGAGGATAGTTAGGGTTTGATCCTTAACTGATTTTGTAAAAAGTAGTATTTAGAGAGATTGGAAGGTCATGAGGGGGGTTCGATTTGGGGAAAGCTTCAGGAGGTTTTTAGACTTATTCATGAGCTAAGTATCAAATCTTTTGTATGCATTTGATGATAAAATTGTGAGATATATGACACTTTTACCCTTCAGTTTCTGTGTTGGCTTCATTTTTCAGCTTGTTTAGTTGCTTAAATGATATATTCATTACTGGTTTATGTTTGTATGCTGGTGATGCTTATCTTTTATGAATGAACTTCAATATTGTGTTCGGTTGGATCTTGTTGAATATATTATGCATCTTTATCTTCTTTTGCTTATGATTCAGTTATTATTTTGCTCATGAGTGTATCCCCTGTGTGTCCTCAAATTTTACAACCAATAAGTCATACCAGAAACCCTAAACATAGTTCATTTTAGTAAGTTTTGTTTGAGATTGTGTTGGCTTGTTTCTTTTAGCCTTGGAAACAATTTCTAGCACAAACATCTTTGGCGCCGTTGCCGGGGACGAAATTGAAGACATATCTTCCCTGGGATACTTATCAGTTTTACTGGTTTTAAGAGGTGGACTTAAACCAGCATTTTATAAGGCTATTTTCACCAAATTTAACACAGTGGCTTCTAGAAGAATTGGAACCAGGAGCAGACCTACTTCACCATTGCAGCTGGGTGTGACAGACCCTAAGCAGATTTTAAAGACAGCAAGGAAAATTAAGAGGTCTCGATCTTTACCATCCCTGTGTAACCCTGATCAGTTGGATAATTTATCACATTTAGTTTTGTTAGGAAAAGAGGAAGAAAACTCACCTTGGTTAAAACCAACTATTCCTGACAATGGTTTTCAAATCTTTACCAATCCTTCATCCTTCATAAAAGCCAAATCTTCCTGTCCTGGTAAAATACCTCTTTTTCAGTTGAAATTAGGTAAAGGCTCTTTTCAGTGAGTTTCTAGTCAAGCTTCTTCATATTCAAAACCAGTCAGTCCAAAAATGGCAGCCCAAAACCCTCCCATAGACATGATGGACCGGATGGTTGCAGCAAGATATGCACCATTTGTCTTACCTCAGCCTTTGAATGCACTGCGTGGGGGTGACTATCAGAAATATCTTCCTAGGTTCAATGGACAGGGGGAAAACACTGCTGAGGAACATTGGGAAGCTTTTCTCAATTATGCTGAAAATCTGAACATTGAGCATAAGGATGTTTGGATGAGAGTGTTTGTTCACAGTCTTGATGGAGATGTGAGGAAGTGGTTCAGAGAGTTACCTTCTAACTCTATCACTATTATTGAAGAACTCCGTGATCTCTTTATGAGACAATGGGGAGATACAAAAGACCACACCTATTACATAACAGAGTTTGGAGCTCTTAAGAGAAAGAAAAATGAAACAGTTGCAGATTTTTCAAAAAGGTTCAACAAGATGTACAGTAGAATTCCTGCTAAGATAAAGCCTACAGAAACATCAGCTAAATTGACATATGCAAATGATTTTGATCACGAATTCTCTTTGTTATTAAGAGAGAGGAGGCCTATCTCTTTATTGAATATGCAGGATGCAGCCTTGGAGGTGGAATCCAACATACTGGCTTCAAATAGACTAAAGAAGGAAACACCTCAGCAGCTGTATGAAAGAAAAGGAAAAAAGGAAGCATCCCCAGGAGGTTCATCTTCACTTACTGCTGAATGGAAGATTGATGAAATGGCCAAGCTAGTAAAAATTTTGAGTGCAAAATTGAATAAATTGGAGCTTGAAAAGAATTCTAATAAGCCTGTTCCGGAAGGTGAGCGAAATCCTAATAATCAAAATCAGTTCAGAAGGCAATTTGCTCCCTGTTTTATGCCTAGAGAACGAAGAAACAATGATATCCAGCGAGAAAGGAGAGAAAACGAGGATCAAAGAGTGCCACCACCTCTTCAAAAAAATGTAGCTGATGAAGAAGAAGTTGATGAAGAGCTGCTCTTTGAAGAGACTGAGACTAATCAAGATATGAACCATTTTGGAGAAGGATTTTCTGGAGGTTTTGTCACTGAAGAAGAATTTCTGAATGCAGAGTATTATGATGCTGATATGTTTGAAGCTGAGGATGATTTGGATTTGGAAAAAACTGTTGTTACTGCTGCTATCCATTAGAATGAACTCAAGAAGACCATAAATCTTAGATCATGCCCAAAGCAGGTGGTACAAGCACCGAAGAAGAAAGCAATTGTTCCTGCTGCAACTGTTCCTGCAGCAACTGTTCCTGCTGCAACTGTTCCTGCAGCAACTGTTCCTGCTAAACAAGCATCTAATCCTGTGCCAGAAAAAAGGCAAGTTGCAGAAAAATCAAAGAAGACTCCAGAGGTTGAAGAGGTAAAAAAATCTATCCAGAATTTCAGTTTGAAGAATGAATTAGGAAAATTAAAGATTCCTATACCTTTGACTGAGTTAATAAAGAATCTTTCATATAAAGAAATAGTTCTGAAAGTGATGAGTTCAGCAAGTAATCAGCCTTTTTTAGACACAGTTAATTTGCAAGAAGAAAACCCTAGAATCTTCATTGGATCATCCCTGGCTGAAAAAACTGAAAATGAGGCTGGTGCTTCACCTCACTTCTATGTCACCCTGATAGTCCATGAGCAAATGATTCACAATTGTCTTTTAGATTCAGGAGCATCTCACAATTTGATGCCAAAGGCTGTTATGGAAGCTCTAGGCTTGAGTATTACCAAACCTTATCATGATCTGTATGCCTTTGATTCCCGAGCAGTGAAATGTCTAGGTGTAATAAAAGACATGGTAGTTAGCCTAGCTCAATTGCCCATGAAAAGTGTGATAATGGATGTTGTGGTAGCTGATATAACACCAAAGTTTGGTTTACTTCTCTCTAGGTCTTGGGCAAAGAAGGTTGGAGGAACCTTACAAATGGATCTTTCATCTGCCACCATTCCTCTGTTTGGTGGAGAAAGTAGAAGGCTGTACAGAGAGCTGCAGTTTGCTTACATAGTGACAGATGATAAAAATCCCACCAATCACCCACTGTACTCTGTTGATAAAGATATTGGTACATGCATGTTACATTTCAGTGAGGAGGATAATTCTGTTGGTCTATTACAAGTGGAAAAAGAAAAGCCAATGAAACACAGTAGAGAGGAAGAAGATGTACTATGGCAATTGTATTTTGATGGATCTTCATTCAAAGAGGGTGCTGGAGCTGGAGTTATTCTCATTTCCCCGGGAGGTGAAACAGTGAAACTCATGTATAAGTTGGAGTTTGTTACCACTAACAACACTACTGAGTATGAAGCTCTGCTACTGGGATTGAAAGCTGCTAAAGATTTGGGCATTCAACAGATTGCTGCATTTGGTGACTCCGAATTGGTTTTTCAACAGGTGAACAACAACTATCAAGTGGAGCAGGGTTTGTTGAAAGTCTATCGGAATGAGGTATGGGATATGCTTGAAAATTATTTTGTATCATTTAACATCACTCATATTCCAAGGAATCACAATGAGACTGCAGATTATTTGGCCTTGGTTGCCACACACTTTAGAATTCCTAAGACTACTCAGTTAAGGTATCCATAGAGGTGAGGTACAGACCATGTGTACCTGACAATGTAAAGCAATGGAAAGTGTTTGAAGATGATGTTGAGATTAAAAGGTTCCTTGAGCTTACAGATGAATTTTCAAATTCCTTGATTGATCAGGATGAGGATGAAGAAGAGGGACAGGCAGATGAGTTTGCTGAAGATGAGATTGTTGGACATAAAATTATTGAGTTAAAGAGCAACTTCATTCCAAAAGGTTTGGTACCTCTTGAAAGAATATTTACAAAAGATGATACACCTTCAAAACCTGTTTTTCAGGCTTCAGAAGACAATGTAGTGGACTGCAATATTGGTTCTGCAGAACATCCAAAAGTGGTCAAGATTTCTAAATCCTTGACAGCTGAACAAAGAAACATATATATCAAATTGTTAAAGGAGAATGTAGATGTTTTTGCATGGTCTTATGAGGAACTGAGAACTTATGATGCAGGAATCATATAGCATAAGGTTCCCTTAAAACCAAATGTTAAACCTTTCCGACAGAAACTAAGGAGGATTAATCCAGCTTTGTTTCTTGTGATTGAAAAAGAAGTAAAGAAGCTGTTGGATGCCAAGATCATAGTGCCTCTCAGGTATTCTTATTAGGTAGCAAACCTGGTTCCTGTCAGAAAAAAGAATGGAGAAATCAGATTATGTGTTGATTTTAGAAACTTGAACAGATCTTCATTAAAAGACAACTATCCTCTTCCTAAGATTGAACAGGTATTGCAGCAAGTAGTTGGGGCACAAAGGATATCTATGGTAGATGGTTTCTCAGGGTACAATCAGATTGCTATGCACCCTGATGATAAGGAGAAGACAGCCTTTACAACTCCCTGGAGGAAATTCATGTATGACAAGATGCCTTTTGGTCTGATGAATGCTAGAGCAACCTTCCAGAGAGCCATGGATATTGCTTTTGTTGGAGAGAAGGACAAGTTTGTGGTAATCTACTTGGATGATATCATTGTTTTCTCACAGTCAGATGATGAAGATTTGAAGCATTTGAAGTAGACTTTCTTGAAGTGCAGAAAATTTGGTCTGTCCTTAAATCCAAAAAAAAATCACTCTTTGCTGTACAGGAGGGTAAAATACCTGGTCATTTGGTGTCCACTGATGGCATCAGAATAGATCCTGAAAGAGTGAAAGCTATACTGAAGATTAGTTTGCCTAGGAGTAAAAAGGATGTTCAATCATTCATTGGCAAAATCAATTTTCTGCAGTGGTTTATACCCAAATTTGCTGAAACTATTAAACAGATCACCGCCATGCTAAAGAAAGATCAAGAAGTCAGGTGGACTTCTGAGGCAAAGGCTGCATTTGAGAAAATCAAAGTAGCTCTGACTGAAGCCCCTGTATTGGTAAGTCTTGATTTTACCAAAGAATTCCTTACTTTCTCATTTGCATCAGAAGACACAATTGCAGCTGTCTTACTTCAGAAGAATAAAGAAGGATTGGAACAGCCTATTGCCTTCTTCAGTAAAAATCTCAGAGATTCTGAGCTGAAGTATAGTATATTGGAAAAGCAGGCTTATGCACTGGTAAAGGCTTTGAAATTTTTTAGAATTTATGTTCTGCATTCAAAATTCATTTCATTTGTCCCAAATTCTGCTGTAAAAGATGTCTTAACACAGCCTGATAGTGAAGAGAAAAGAGGCAGGTGGATTGCAAAGATTATGGAGTATGATGTAGAGATCAGACCTACCAAGCTTGTCAAGGGACAAGGTTTAGCCAAGTTGTTGGCTGAATCAAATTGTCAGACACTGGGATTGCATATAATGACTGAAGAATTAGTTCCTGAAGAAGATCAAGCAACACTGGAAAAAGAGAAAATCATGGACTACTATTCATCATCAAAATGGTATGCAGACATTGTTCATTTTCTGTTGTTTCTACAATGTCTTGAGCATATGGATAGGAAAGCTGCTAGATCTTTAAAGTTGAAAGCTATGAAATACTGTCTAATGGAAGAACAACTATTCTGGAAGGACCCAGGTGGTATTCTTCTCAGATGTTTGGACAAATTAGAGATTGAAGGAGTGATTTCTGAATCTCATGAGGGTGCTTGTGGGGGACACAAATACTGGAAGACAACAGCCTACAGAATTTTAAGAGCTCGATACTATTGGCCTTCCTTGTTTGTAGATGTTTATCAGCAGGTAAGAGACTGTGTCCCTTGTCAAAAATTTGCTGGAAAACAGAAATTGTTGTCTTTGTGCTTGAAGACTAATGCAGTCAATGCCCCTTTTCAGCAATGGGGTCTGGATTTTATTGGAGAAATAAATCCAGCATCTTCAGGACAGCATCATTGGATTCTGACTGCAACAGATTTTTTCACTAAATGGGTGGAATCCCTTCCTACAAGGAATGCTACAGATAAGGCCATCATTGATTTCATTGAAGAGAATATCCTAAGTAGGTTTGGCTGTCCTCAAAGATTAGTGACAGATAATGCTAAGGCCTTCAATTCTAAGGCAATGATATCATTTTGTGAAAAGAACGGTATCCTGTTGAAGCACTCAACTCCCAACTATCCCCAGGGGAATGGTTTGGCTGAATCCTCTAACATGAACATCATTCAGAGTATTAAGAAGTTGCTCAAGCATAACAAAAGATCATGGGATTCAATGCTGAAATATGCATTGTGGGCTGATAGAATAACAGAAAAACAAGCTATTGGAACTTCTCCCTTTCAGTTAGTTTATGGTACAGAGGCAGTTTTCCCTGTTCAATTGGGGATTCCAGTGATGAAATTTCTCCAGAATTCTCAGGAGGATCCAAATGATATGCAGAGGAGAATCTTTGAAATGATAGAGTTACAGCAAAGTAGAGAAAAGGTGGATGAAAGAGCATAGTTGTATAGATCCAAGATTAAAAACAGGTTTGACAGGAACATTAAAGAAAACACTTTCTCAGTTGGTAAGATGGTTCTAAGGTGGGATGTAAGAAAGGAGCAAAAGGGTAAGCATGGTAAGTTCGACAATCTTTGGTTTGGTCCTTTCCTGGTGTAAAAATTTTTAGAGAATAATACTTTTATCTTGCAGTCCTTGGAAGGTGAGGAGTTGTCCAGTCCCGTTAATGGACAATACCTCAAGCATCTCTACAGTCTATAAGTGGATTTTCACTTTTCATTGTACATACCGGTGTGAGTAAAGCATAATAAGACTCCATATCCCAATGGAATTTTTGCAGACAGGTAGATAAGGTAGCAGACAGAAGGCACTGGTCTACAGGTTCTTGAAGCCTCACAGGGAGGACTTCATCCCGCAGCTGGAGCCAGATGTTAAGTCAGTAATTTGTTTCTTCAATTTTTGTTTGATTTGCATTTTATTTCAAGTTACTCATTTCTTTAGTTTGGTTTTTTGCTTCCTTTAAGAGATTTTGTTTTAGTTTTCAAATGAAATTTTGAGCTTTTACCTTTAGACTTTTTGTTTTATTTTTTGATCCCATAGATTATTGAGAGGGTTTTAAAAGGTCATCATGTTGCATGGTGGACTCACAAATCATATTAGAAGCATACTCATCATTCAAATAGCATTTTAAACTTCATACAAATTTGAAAAAAGTTGTAAAACAGCTCCAAAATAGAGTTAATTTTATTCTTGTAGCGCAAGTCTCTGAAATTAACAAAGGCGCGCTACAAGAATATCGCGACTGTTAGTTTCTCCAAGTTTTTAGCAAAATTTTGGCATGTTTTCGAATGGTGAGTGACTAATCACATGCTTTGAAGAGTTTGCTACGTGGTGTCTCAGGAATCATCATGAGAACAGGTGTTTCATGTCGTAAAGGAAGATCGTGGTCATCATCAGTTATAATGCAGCTCGTCGTGACAGATAGCCATTATGACCGAATCTGATGAGATGACATTTATTCTCTATCTCCATTTCAAAGCTGAAAACTCGAAGTGCACTGATGATTTAGGCTAAAATCCCGGAGATGTGGTTTCAGAGCTCAGTTGGGGTTTTTGGAGGTTACACGAAAATTAGGGCTTCTTTATTCCGCCACTTGTGATCAAATTGAGCTTATGAAGACACTTGTTTACTTCAATCCAGCCATTAAAAAGCGCGAAGATTGGTTTAAAGCAACTACAATTGTGCATTAAAGAGGTATTCCGCGACAAGCCATTATTGATGAATAATTTGGGGTTTTCTTGGTGAACGTTGTTTTATCAAAATTGTTTGAACAGAACGTTAATATATGCCTTAAACAAAATTTATGTTGAAGAGATAAGGAAATTAAGAACGTTGGTGAGTGATTATAAAAAGATATCAGTTTTCATTTGAACATGACCTTGTCCAAACTTGGAAGTATGGTGATGTGAAAAGATACGCAATCTATGGTATCTAAATTTCATAAATAAGTTCATGACAGACCGAATGACTGTTAAATTTCCCCTACAGTATTGATGAAGGAACCGAACATCTGAAATAGCCTGAAGAACTAGTCTTAATGCGTGCTAAAAAGTTGATTAGCTCGGTGTTGAAGTCAAATTGAAACAGAGAAATGAACAGAGCATGAAGTTTCTTTCCTTGTCATTGCAACACATGGATCTCTTTATATAGGTCAAAGAAGGTCTGATATTTGAATGAGCAGTGTGCATAAGACCTAGTCTTCATCAACAGTTTTCAAAGTCTTAATTGTGCAGAAATTGTTCATAAGGCGGTACCAGAAGGGTTCAAGGGTTAATTGTGGTATTATTACACAGTTTTGTTATGCATGCTGGAAATGGTCATCTATTTGAACAAACAAATTAACTAGGTTTCATAATCAATGGCACTGAAGATGGTGGAGTACTCTGAATGACTTAGACTACTTATATCTGTGATAAAACCTAGCCTGTATTAGTAAACTAAGAGAATCATTCAGGAAGGATTAAGGAAGGCAAGTTATTGACACCTAAGAGGTTTGGAGAAGAAACAACATCTGTTAAGGCATCAATTGAACCCTAAATTCACACAGTTTCCAGCTATTGAAGACAAATGGGTAAGAGTGGCAAGGTGAACAGAGCTGAACCTACTGATATAGGTTGGATTGAGAAACTCCCTGGGTGTGTTGAACTTTTCCAACATGCTGGCTGGCTGGACTTCTTCAAGAAAATAGATGGTTACAATGCTAAAGTTTCCTGTAGGTTTGCACATTGTTACAAAGATGACATGGTGGTGTTTGATACTTTGAAGTTCAGATTGACAGTGGAGCTGGTTGCAGAGGCTATAGGCGTTAAGAATGAAGGAGAAATGTGGTTTAAGAAACTTCCCTTCACCTTTGATGCTCAGAGGTTTTTGTTATCAAATGTTACCCCAGATTGGAATAAGGGCATATTGATCTAGAACTTCAAAAGGGAATGGGTCGAACCCATCAGAGTCTTGCAGAGTTATATAACATGTGAGGGTAGATATGCTTTTGTTTATAAATACCATTTCATATTTTTACAGCATATGGTGGGGGTGTCCAAGATGATTCTTCCCTTCTTCCTGTACAAAAGCCTGCAAAAGATGCCCAACAGAGTCAAGGGGCATATAGACCATTCTTCAAAATCAATTTTTCACCATGGATTAATTAAGTTGATCATTAGCACTGTCCTACAGGCTGAAGGAAAAAATTGGTATTTTTTCCTCTTCTGGTCAGGTTTTCAAATGAAACAAGAAGATCAATAAATCAAGAAGCAGGAAGATAAAGGGAAAGTCTTTATAAGGAAATTAGGTCAAAAGGAAAAAACTGAAGACAAAGCGGAGGTGAAGCCTGAAGAAGACTCAGAGCCCGTGAAGACTAAAACTCAAATGTCTTCAACTGGTGTTAAAGGCAAGTATTCATTGTTTACAGAAGAGAAAGTGCAGCCTTTGAAACATTTGACACCAGCAGAAGTTTCCAAAGAAGTTAAAGCTGCTGTTACAGAAGAGGTTGTTGTACATGAAGAGGAGTTTCAGACTCAGCAGAGGAGTCCTATTACCATTTTGTCAGATGATGAGGGATATTTATTAGAAGAGGATCAGCCTATTGCTAAATTTGAAGTTAAGGTTGAAGCATGCAGAGAATTCTCCACTTCAGAAAACAAAACAGTCAAACCTAACAGGAAGAAGAGTAAGCTTGAAGTGATGGAGTTTGCTACTATCAAACATCAGGGGAAACTGTGAAAATGCTAGGAGAATTGGCACCAGGTTGGAGGCCTAAAACTAGGCCAAAGAATAAGCTAAGATTGAATATGAAGAAGCTGTTTAACCCTAAATTGAATACCAAGGAGGTGACTGTCCTAGATGATATTTCTTCAAATGAAAAACCAGAAATTGATAAAATGAGTATTAAAAGGAAGAAAGCAGCAGTTGCCAAAGTTTCCTCCTCTCATCCTGCATAAGTAAAAGGATCATCACAAACAGTAAAGGAGTTAGGCCAGCTCAAGCCTAAACTGTCTACCATGTTCTTTGAAATAAAGAATGAACTTTTAGAGCAACAGCAAGCAAAAGAAGCTGAGGTTCCTAATATTGAAGGTCAGTCATTGAAAGCTGATGAAGGTATACCTGAAAAGGTAATTTCCATAGACCTGTTCGATGAATATGTAGAGATCTTCAGAAAACTTGACATACCCTCGATACATGATGATGAACAAGACACTACAACAAGCAAGTTATTTGATTCAGATAAAGAAAACTTGCAGAAAACTATTCAACAGTACAAACAGCAGATGAATTACATGCAAGGGGTCAATGATGGGCTGATGATGGCTAACAGAAGGCTTAGAGAAGATCTACAGGATGTCAATGACCATTTTCAGGAGCTACCAGCAGTATCTAAAGAGGCTCTAAAGAGAAAAAGAACCACTGACTTGCAATGCACAGAGTTGAAAAAGACAGTCAAAGACTTACAGTAGGAAAATGAAGAGCTCACCAAAAGGATAGCTGACATGGAAGAGGAACAGAAGCGAGCTAGGAAGAAAGCTCAGGCACTAGATGGCATAGCTTTATTAGCTGAGGAAGCTAAGGACCTATGAGTCAGTTATTGAATTAGTTTTTTTTGTTATCTCTTTTTGAGGAACATGTTAGTTAGTTGTTTACTATTTTTGGAAAATGTCATATTTTGTAATATTGTAAATTTTACTTTATCCCATTGAATTAGTTGAGGACAGTTAGGGTTTGATCCTTAACTGATTTTGTAAAAAGTAGTATTTAGAGAGATTGGAAGGTCATTAGTGGGGTTCGATTTTGGGGGAAGCTTCAGGAGGTTTTTAGACTTATTCATGAGCTAAGTATCAAAGCTCTTGTATGCATTTGATGATAAAATTATGAGATATATGACACTTTTACCCTTCAGTTTCTGTGTTGGCTTCATTTTTCAGCTTGTTTAGTTGCTTAACTGATATATTCATTACTGGTTTATGTTTGTATGCTGGTGATGCTTATCTTTTATGAATGAACTTCAATATTGTGTTCTATTGGATGTTGTTGAATATATTATGCATCTTTATCTTCTTTTGCTTATGATTCAGTTATTATTTTTCTCATGAGTGTATTCCCTGTGTGTCCTCAAAGTTTACAACCAATAAATCATACTAGAAACCCTAAACATAGTTCATTTTATTAAGTTTTGTTTGAGATTGTGTTGGCTTCTTTCTTTTAGCCTTGGAAACAATTTCTGGCATAAACATTTCCAAAAGAGGAGGGAAAGTAAATTATTTATCATTCATTATTTAAAATTATGACTCGGTATAATGGGAATTCTTCGAAATGCAAACATGGGTGTCTCAGCCATGTATCACAAAGCCCTTTTGGTTGATTTAAGTACACCTCTTCCTCAATAACACAATTTAAATTAAAAAATGTTTTTTCCATACATCTGATATAAAGATCAATCAAAACAAAAGGGTGGGACATAATGGTTTTGATAGTGGTAAACCTGGCAAGTCACATCTTGTCAAAATCAACTCCCTCTTTCTTGGAGAACCCTCTAGCATCTGTAAATTTTCCTCTAATATTCAAACTAGGGCTAAACAGTGCATTCAAATGGAAAAACCTGGTAAGTACAGTCTGTACGGCCTCCCTGCAAATTTAGAAATTCCACCTCAACCTTGAGGTTTCTTGGATGAATTTGCAATGTTAAATTAGATCAACATATACTTCACTTCTTTTATCTGCTATATCCATACTTGTATTTGTAGCTGCATACTAGTACTTCAGAGATCTATATCATATCTAGATGAAATGCTTTCATTCTCTTATTGTTGCATTTCCTAATAATCCAGACAAAATTAATACTCTTCCTTTACTGTTGTGAAAGAGACCACAGTCTATTTATAAAAGTAGTCATATTAGCAGTTTGAAAAATAATTCCCTAGGGTGTTTTTATTGTTCAATATTTTGTATTTTTTGGTGTCAACTGCTTTAGCATGCCCTGCAGTTTTTTGGTAAATGGTTTTAGTTGTCAGTTCCATGATATTTACGAAATCGGGCTTGAAAATCAAAGATTCTTACAAACTAAAGTTAGTAGGAATATTCACACCCTGGATTACAAAGCCCTTAGCATTTGTATGTGATATTTTACAGTGCTTTTTTGAAATATTGTTAGGCATTGGCTGCCAGGCTGGAGATCTGCTAGAAAATTTGGTTAAGGGTCAAAGGTCAATGTGGGCAGAAGATTTCTTCTAGGAAAATACATAATCCTTACGCTGCTTTTCAATCGCTGATCTGGTCACTCCCAAGTTTGCGATCTTATCCAATTCACCACTGTAATTTTTCCCTTGTCGTCACTCATTCTGTGGATTTTCAATAGCTACCATTGACAGGTGTGAAGAGCAATGTACACATATTTTCCTGATGCTGGGTGAGAACATAGGAAGGCCTCAACCTTTAATGCAAATTTAGAAATTCCACCTCAACCTTGAGGTTTCTTGGATGAATTTGCAATGTTAAATTACATTAGCATATACTTCACTTCTTTTTAACCAAATACACTAGGCAACCCAAGAAAGGAAATATTGAGCAAGAGTACCTCAATGGAAAAAAATTCCCGCCTTTAGGGCACACTTTCTAAGATAACAGATCTAAAGGTAACTTATAACAACATATTTATCACAACAGTAAATTTTCCCCTTTAGCTTATATATTTTTTAACTCACTCAGCAAAATCTATTCAATGTTAAGTCAAATCAGCAAGCATAACCAGCACTAGTAACTATTCAATTTTCAAGATAAAATATGCTGAAAACCAGATCTTTATGTACTCAAAGTTGGACAGCTGGAACACTATATATAGGACTTCAAATATTTTGGTTGAAGCAACCTTGCAAGTACATTTCTTTGGCACATCATCATCTTCAATCCCCTCATTAATCCTCGTGCAAAATAAAGGGTAACAGTAACACTCCCCAACTCATCCAAAAGCCATAGATGAAGAACTATAACATGTAGTTTTGAGAATGTGTGCCTCACCATGATTGTCTGATAGTTATTCGGATCTGAGTTAGCCCATGATATGAAAATCGAGTGAATAATGTGTTAATACCATGCCTAGGGAAGTCAGAGAAGACAACATGGTTAAACAGATCAACAACATTTTAATAAGGAGTTTGACTGGTTTTGAAATGATTGTTTTATTAATTTGGTCTATTGGATGTTATTACAAAATCTATCTCTGATATTGTGCTCAGCATGGTACTTTTTGAACTGTGTCATCTGTTGGACCTTATTATGAGATCTATCTCAGAATAGTGTTAAGCATGGTACTTTTTGAACTGTGTCATCTGTTCTGGGGCATTGCCGTTAACAATTTGTTAATTTGGTTATGTGATAGGCTTATTCATGTTTAAAGGCTTTGCAATATCCATTATAGTATTCCATTCTGTACTGATAACCAAATCTTTGTTTCACTGGAAAGTTCTGTCATTCATTCTCTATTTTTTATCTCTTTTTAATCCTGAGAGTGAAATCTATTTTGTTTTTATCACACTGTTGTTTCTGGCATTCCATATTCAATCCAAGCTGGTGTAGCTTGTCAGAATGCCTTCAGTATAGCCTAGAATATGGATGGTGTCAAAATATCAGGAATCTCGAATCATCCTTTCTTTCCCTTGATTTTTCTCATGTCTACAGAGAATACAACAAGAAGGAAGATGGCTTATCCAATGAGGCACTCTCTATGGCATCTGGCCTCTTACAGTTCACTGAAATATGTGAAGGTGAAATAGTGGGGAATGGATTGATGAAGCTCTTTTAATTTGAGTCATTGACATATTTGATGTCTATTTTTTCAAGAGTGACATAATTTAGATTTTTTACATCCTTTGGATGTATGAGGCAGATGTTGATCGCCTGTTGTATCAGTTTCTTGGTAGGTCCATAAGTGCCTCCCTGGATAAGCCATGACTGGGTTCTTCTTGTATTCCCTTGTAGACATCTTTTGAAGTCAGGATGAAGATGGGATGTATTCCTTGGTTTTTTGATCTTGGTGGTGAAGTTGGTTATCTGACCTCTCAATGTAGCTATCTGGAAGATTCTCTGAACTAGATGTCTTTATATGAAGTTTGATAATTCATATTTGGCATATTATAACCTTAAAAACACATTTTATGCATCCTATTATATGCCCTTTGCTTACAACCTAAAAGGTGACCAGTCCCACACCAGTCCAATGTTGATAGAGAATATTTCATAGCATATCTTCTACATAGCTAAATTATTTAATAGAAGAAGAGTAATTTCAAAACTATATTTAATACTAATTGTCGTTACATGAAGTTTGATAATTCATTTTTTTTAAATTATATAACATTTATAAAACATGTTATGCCTTCTAGAGTATATGTGCCTTGTTTACCAAAAGGTGACCAGTCCAATGTTATGTTAACAAAGGATGTGTCATCACATATCTTCTACATAGCTAAAAACTTGTGTAAGAGTAATTCCAGCACTGTCTACATCAGTTTGACTAGGTCTACAATGTTAATGATAAAAGGAGTATGCATATTAAGATTATGATGTGAAATTAAATGCCTCCCTTCCAAAATCTTGTCGATTTCTCTTTGTTACCTGTCATTAGAGCTACAATACCTATTCACAGTAATGTGAGAGATTTAGGTCGCTTAAAGTGTTATGGCTGCAATTTCATTGTGTTGTTGAGCTGTGGAAGCTCTACCAACTACCTAATCTTCACCATTTGGATTCAAAATTGATCTCAAAGATCTAGGGAGTGAATTTAAGAGTTGTTGCATTTATGTGGGAAGTTTCCAAAATGGTTTACTTGAGCTTTGTGAGTGACTATTGAACAAATTTATCTCTCCTTGGACCGTTCTTCATTTATTAGGCGAGTTCACTTATTACTAAGTTTTTTTCTTACCCCAAGGCCAAACACCATGTAGAATAGGGCTTAGGCTTGCAGGTTGGGAATATTAGTCAATTGATATGTTTTTATCATTTCCTAGAGTGGATTGTAATGCTTGGGGCATTTCCATAAAAAAGAACAATACTAAATTCGAAAAAGAACAAAGACCTTTGATCACCTCTATGTT
>LPNX010434626.1:18297-30950 GCA_001517045.1 Pseudotsuga menziesii
TTCTTCAGCATTTTCCTGTATAAAATATTTTTATTAATTTATTACATCAGATTGTTCTGTGCATAGAATAATAATAGAATTTCATATTGGAGATTGGATTTAATCAATTGTTACACTTAATTATTATCTTGGAAAATGTTAGATACCCATTTTCCATTTGTATGGGATTAATTTTCCAGTTATCGTGCCGCCTTGGAACAGAGCACAATTCATTAGTCGATTCATTAGTGGTTGGGTTTCTAGTACGGATTTGGGAGATGTACTCATTATTTAGAGATTTCACCACTAATTGGTTAAGCTTCCAATCACTATGGACCCTCTGTTGATGCCTCATGTGTCATAGAGTTTTCCCAGTTTGCACTTTGAGTCTATGCTTCCTAAGTGTCTCCATTTTCCTCGTGCTCTTGTTCGAAAGAGGCATTTAACCTAAGTCATCCATTCCTCGGTTATGTTGACTCTACATGTCAGACATTCCCAATACATCACAGATTTGTGATCCAATCAGGAACCCTAGGCCTACTTTCATTATTGGTAGGTGACCTTAAACTCGGTAAATGACACTCCATCATTAATCGTTGACCAAGTGGTTTCCCTTGCGTTTGACAACAAGAAAGATATTCACACATAGGGATTCATGTCATGTCTTGGATTCCATTAGACCCTATTGGTGGTTTCCTCACCTCTGTTAGTACTTTTCATCATTGGATACTATTCAGAGGGTCCCTTCCGCATGCTACTTGCAATTTGTATGCACGAGAGACGCACATGGTTACTAATTCGTGTACATCTTGTTCGTCCGATAAATTCCAAATTATATAGCCTTGGTGAGTACCTCATGTTGGTTGATGGGGGATTCCCTAATTCCCTCCTTCCAGAGTATTCCATTCCATTGAATTTAGATCATTTATTTTGGAATTTGGATCTAGAGAACGTTGAGTTCCTTGAGACTTCTAGTCATCAGTGGCAGGTTCTCTCACCATCGATAGACTTGGGAATACATAAATGTCCCCTGATTGATGGATTTTTTCAAATGTTCAACCTCAACACATCTATTCACACTTGTTGAATGCACTCAATACCTTGACACCCATTTTCATTATTGGTGGGATGTCTCTCATATGTTAATGGTATACATCAATGAACGATAATCAGACAATGTTTCATCATGTTCGAACTCAACACCTTTATTCACCTGATGGGACATGTGCCATCGATGGTTTGTGTAGAATACCTCAGAGTATGGTGGCATTTCATATATGCTAATTCCTTTATCGCGACAATACTTGTGGGATTTCATTTCTCATACTAGATCAGTGTAACATGTTATGTACAAGATGTCTTCATTCTATATGGATACCATACTCCTTTATGTATTGTACATGGATGTCACCACTTATGACATATGTCTATTATGCCTATTCATGGCCATTGTAGTGATATGTATCATGGACTAGTATATATACTCCATATCTGCAGTCATATGTAAACAGTTATCATTTTATTATGCTGATGAGTGGTTAGTTCGTCCACTTGGTTCTTCACTAGTCCACTCCTCAGAATATTATAATGTGTTTCAACCATTGTGTACCTCTCTAACCTCACACATTAAGGAGCATCTATTATAGCGTGATTTTCTACATCTCATGCATCATGTCTTGATGTCCTTCCCTTGCCCCTATGCAGACTCATTATACCCCATTTAGTCACCATGTTGGAGCAGGGTCCCGCAGCTACAGAAGAAGCTGCTAGTTTTGGCGGAAAGATAAGTTTTGGCGGAAAGAAGTTAAGACAGAGCTACGACGCCGTAGCACGTTTCCAGTTGGAGAGCAGAGCCGGAAACCATGACTTTTAAGATAGAAAATTCAAGAAGGAAACGATACCTGAGCGGCCGAGAAGAGAGAGCTCACCCACTGCATTGAAGGCAGCGGCGGAAGACAGGAGGGCTCAGTGACCCTCATAAAGGAGAAGGAGCAACGAGGCTGAAGCATTGAAGGCGAAGGACAAAATAGAGAAGCGGTGCATAGTACCCATGATCAGTGCCGGGAAGCATGGAAGACTACAGAGAGCTGTGGTGTGACGGAAAGTGGCTATCTCAAGTACAAATATGGCCAACTATCACTAGTTAGGTTTTGGGTTACTGTTGGGACAGGCCCACAATGTTGTAATGGCAAGACCTTCGGGCTGCCTATAAAATGATATATTTTGTATTGTAAAGGGTTGGCAAGTTCTGCTTTGTTAGCTAGTCATTTTGGTTAGTTGGTTAGTGGTTTGGTTAGTTGGGTCATTCAGTTGTTAATAGTGTTTTACAGACTGTTAGACTGTTGTAAAAGCCTAGCTCTGGTTCTGTTACTAGCGGTAGCAATCTTACGATAACCAGTAGCTGGCTTATAGAATATGTATGTAAAGATCCACAGGGATCGACAGAGAGGGAAGAGTATATTGTAGGAGAGCAATATAGAAGAGAGAAGAGATCTAAGAGAGAATATCCTAAGCTGCATATGCGGTGCAGCAGAACTGTGTTTTACCTTCCCCTGAGCTATAATTAAAACACAGTTCTATGGACGTAACTTCCATCCTGGAGGTGAACCACGTTAAAATCAGTGTTATGCGATTGGTTTATGTGTTATGTTTCTTTATGCAATTCTTAGTCAGTTTATGGACTTTGTTTACAGTTTAAGGAATGAATGTGTTAATCAGTTCATAGTAATATAGAAGGGTAAAAATAGGTTAACATATTTGGCATGCTGTTTATGGTTCATTCATGCTTTGCGTAAAACAGTCTCTATTGCAGTATTGAATAGCCTTGTATGTTAAGTCTTGCACGTCGACACAATCAATGCTAAGTGCGCTAAACCACGGAGGTAGGATATCACAGAGAGGTGATACCCCACCAGCAGAGGAGCTGTGGTGCGCGATACCGTAGGTGAAGGACTTAGCGTTGGGCGGGAAGTGCGGGTCGCACCATGCGCGGCGATGCGATAAGGTAGGAGATATTGCGGACCTGAGAAAATGCGCGCCGCAGGGAAGGATCGCGCGGCGGTATAAATACCATCTCGCGGATAGAAGAGCTGCGAGAGAGGAGATCACGCGACGCGAGCAAGAGGTAGCGCAACGCGCAGAGGAGAGACCGCAGCTAGGAGAGCTGCGAGCCTCAGTGGGATTGCCTCAGAACCCGGTCCAAAACACTTGAGTCCTTGGCCAACCCATTAGAGTCACTTTGGGTGAGACTTCAGGCCGCTTGGCGGTCTGTCGCCGAAAGGGCCAGTGATCTAGGGGTGTTGTTGGTTGGATATAGTAAACCCGGGTCTTCCCATAGCATCCAACACACCATGGCCATGATGCTCCAATATAAACCTTTAAAAAACACTTTTGAAGACATACGTGGGTCACCAGTTTATAACTCACGTATACACATCTTGCACCACTATCACCCGCGTACATTGGGTTTTATGCTAAAAAAAATGTAGTTTTCCGCATTGAGTAACAAATTTCTTGATCCTTAGCCTTCCATATGCTGGGAAACGCTCCGATTCGACCCTCCATTTTTCATTGAGGGGCCATATATTAAGATGTTGTGAAGCATTAGAGGAGGAGAAAGATGGAGAGTAAAGAAACTATAGCAAAAATTTTCCTCATTGTTATATGCTTGAGTCTGCATCCCTTTGTCCTTTGATAAAGCCATTTGTGCTCATTTCCCAAGCTTTCCACTGCCTTTGTGAGATTGCCTTATTATGGAGGAATGAAGTGGTGGAGGGACTCAGTTTCAGTTCCGACGAGGTGTCGATAGAGGTTGTCACATTGTATCTCTGTTTTATATTAATAGAAATAGCCATTTGTCATCCAATTTCATGTGCAATTATGTATATTTGTATCCATGTGCGTATTTTCTATATACATTTTTAAACGAAATATGTTAGATTGAATATTAACACATAATATATTATGCTTGTATATCTCTTTGATGTTGAGGAAAAATTGAAGGGACAAGTTTTTGATCGAGTGCTCAATGGTGATCATCTTCGAACATTCGGTTGAGTTATGGTTCTTATCCCTTAGTGGTTAGTTTCATTAATTTATCTATCTTGCTTGAGAATAGATTTGATTTCTGGTGTTATATTGTCTCTTTTGGTCCATCCCATGCCATAGGAATATTTTCTCCATAACAATTATAGCCATATGGAGCGTGCGGCGTATATATGTGTTAAAAAACTCTAACAACATTTGATGATTATGGGAATTTGAAAAATATTACCAAGGTTGATCCGAAGGATGAAACACAAGATGGAGGAGACATTGTGCATAAATTCAAGGTGAAGATACTCCTATATTCAGGTTCTCATACTACCTTGGATATGCTCTACTAGGTCAAACTCCTTCCTTGCTTTTGTTTTTTAATTATTGTTCATGAGTGGATTTATCACTCTATATACAAATTATCATTGTATATACAAATTACAATAGTATGTTCTCATCTATAGACTTGATACCAACACTACCTAAGCCTGATATCTAAATAATTTTTGTCTTGTATGTGAATCAAATGATATTTCTATTTTATTAACAAAATTACTATGCCATATACTGAATTTAAAACAACATTACTCCGCATAGGCATACCCTACTCCTTGTAATTACCTTTCAAAAGTAGGTAATTTTGCAGGAATGAGTTTTTGGATGCACGTGGTATAGATGATTAAATACAAGTGGGTGGTAGTGTTTTTGTTTGGTATGGATGATTAAATACACATTAATGTGAAGTGATTATTTTTGGAGAATAAGGAATGAGAAGAAGGGGGAAGATAATTTTTTTTGTGAAGAAACAAAAAAGCCCGTGGAAGAGGTACAAAAGAAAGAAGAAGACCAAG
The DNA here is from genome assembly GCA_001517045.1 of Pseudotsuga menziesii. Classification (NCBI taxonomy): domain Eukaryota; kingdom Viridiplantae; phylum Streptophyta; class Pinopsida; order Pinales; family Pinaceae; genus Pseudotsuga; species Pseudotsuga menziesii. The sequence goes on from LPNX010434626.1 coordinate 23,163, forward strand.
AGCATTCAAGGAGAAAAAAGGTTATGGGTTTGAATTTGGTTAAGGAGTATAAACCCTGAGTGAGACCAAGACCGTGGGGAAAATTGTAAAATTTATATTCTCTTTGTTAATTACGGGTTTTCTCAAGGCCTCTTAATGTAAATTAAAAATTATGAGTTTTAATAGAAAGGAACGAATTTTTAATAGCTTCTTGTATTAAAATTAATGGTGCTTACATGCTTTACCAAGGTCGCAAGGTTAAGGTCATTTGATTGAAGAAATTTGGGCTTAAACTCTAAATCTAATAGTTTGTCCATTTCATTTGATCAATTCTCCCTTGAAAATTGAATTTGGGGGCATTGGTGATACATGCATGTTTCATCGAGATTTCCTATCATGATGAGTTGTTTTTAAAAAACACTCATTAAATATTTTTTTTTATTAAAGAAAAATGGACTTTTTATTTTTTTTGAGAAAATTAAGTGGAAATAACTTGGATAATGGGTTTATGTGTAGACACCAATGTGCGCACATTGGTTGGTTCAACTTTTAGGTTTAATGTGGATTACTTGTTGAAGAAGTTACCATTTGAAGCTTATTTCAAGGATAATATGGGTATCATTTCATAAAAGAATTTTAAGTTGTAGTATCAAACGGTTAGGGTTTAGTATATTAATGAATTTGAAGTTGTAGCATTAAACTCGGTCTGCTCTTTGATTGCTACTGCATAGCCATGTTTCATTGTATACTGTCTTGTTTTTGTGTTTTTTAGTCCAAATTAGCCTATCGGGTTCTAAGCTCAGGTGTATATAATTTGAGACTAAGGTATTGAGAAATTTGTTCCATTCTGCAACATGTTCCCCAGTTATACCAAGATCGACGGCACTTTTCCAACTTCTCCTTCCTCTTGGAGCATGATTTGATCTTGCATCTGCTAAGGTAAAAATTATTTGTGACCGTAAATGTTGAACTAGCTGTGTTGGCAGTCGGAAGTTTTATCCTACTCCAGACCATGGATCTTCCCCTAATCTCACCTATTTACCATCACCTATCTTCTAGGCCGTCCAATTCCCAAGTAATGGATATGCCAAGATCAATGTTTTCCACCCAATTGAACCATTCTTATGTGTTTTATCTGGACTCCTAATCCAATTGGTTAAGCTTGAACCTGAGCAATATTTAGAGAGAATCAACCTTTCCCAGAGTGAGCCTAGATTTTGAAATAGTCATGTACATTTCCAGTCTCCTAGCATTATCAAATTCATCTATAATTCGATGAGGCTAGGATTAGTACTTACAATGCTTTTTAATTACGCTTTGTCATTAATGGTCGAGTACTGAGGGGGTTTTACAATGTATTGGAGTATCGGTACAACCTCCACATAGTATAACCACCACACCTTTGGGAATATAAAACATGTGGACTAATTGCCACTCCTGGTGATAGGGCCTTGTGCCGGGTTTCAAATGTTCATCAAGATCTGCAGGTTTTGGTGTAACAACAAACCTTACATGGTATCAAAGCATAGGTCTTAGGTTCAATTCCTCCGAGCTACACCGGAGGTGGGGTGTTGAAGTATCGAGAAATGCAAGAACAAAGGAAACCAAGGAAAAGAGAAAGTCAAGTGTTCCTATTGCGGGAAGGGATTCCACCTTGAACATGCCTGCATGAAGAAGAAGCCTGATGAGATGACTTCTCTCCTTGAGAGAAAAAATATCAATCTTTTGGAGACTGTTCAGAAGAGAGATAATCAAGATCGGGATACCTAGCAAGAAAGAGGACATTCTCTCATGGAAAGCACCTCGAAGCCCAAGGATCTCCTCATAGACTCTGGAGCTTTGAATCACATGATGGAAAGCAGAGATTCCTTCTCATCCCTGGACACCGATAAAAGTATTCCCATCCACATGGGAGATTATTCTACCATCATTTCGAAAGGAAAAGGTACTGTAAATATTGAACATTGCATTTTTTTGATGTTTTTTATGTAGCCTCCTTGGCCTCCAACCTTTTGAGTGTGTATCAAATGAATCATACCGGAGTTCCCAAGAGAGTCACCTTCAACCCCAATGATGTAGAAATTACTGATATTGCATCCAGGAAACTTTTTGCAACAGGCTTAGCAAACCATCATGCTAAGCCCTATGAGTTTTCCCATTTTATGGCGGATGCAAAGCCCACCGCTCTTCTGACTCATGGAAATGAGATCAGTAGACTATAGAATGAGATATTTGGTAATTTAAACTTCAAGTACTTGCAGCAAATTCAAAAAAATTCCATGGTTGAAGGCCTCCAACCCATCAAAACTTCCAAAGGAATTTGAAAAGGTTGTATTATGGGGAAAGACCCTGAGCACAAGTTTGATCGGGGAAAGGAAAGACGTGCATCAAGTATCTTGGGGCTGATCCACTATGACATCAGCGGACCTATGCCCACCACATCCATTAATGGATCCCAATATGTACTTATCTTCATCGATGATTTTTCTAGATACACTTGGTTTTTCTTCTTGAAGAAAAAATATGAAGTTTTGGAAAAATTCATTGAGTTGAAAGCACTGGTTGAGAATGCCTCTATGAGAAAGATTAAATATATCATATTTGATAATGGAGGGGAATATATCAGTTCTGAATTGCTGCAAATATGTTCAGACAGTGGGATGAAGATCCAACACTCCATTCCCTACACTCCCCAGCAGAACGGTGTAGCAGAGAGAAAGAATCAGGCCCTCAAGGAGATGACCACCTGCATGCTGGAAGCCAAAAGTTTGGATGCAAATTTATGGGATGACGCCATGAATGTTGCTGCTCACATTTAGAACAGAGTACCTCACTCTTCCGTGAAAGGAAATACTCCTTTCAGAGCCTATTTTGGACACAAGCTGGATGTGTCAAATTTCAAGGTTTTTGGGTCCACTGCATGGGCTCGAATTCTGCTTGACAAGAGGAAATATTTGCAATCACAAAGGATTGAATGTTTGTTCATTGGATATATAGAAGAATCTAAGGGATTCAAACTTCTAAATATCAGAACCAAAAAAATTTTCATTGAGAGAAGTGTCATATTTGAAGAGCCTCTCCAAGAGGTAGAACTAGTTGAAGAAAAATGTGTTGAAATTCTCTCCTGTTTTGCTGATAATTTGGGTGATGAAAGTGGGAGTGAAGGATCTAATTTTGCAGAACTGATATCTGATATCAGTGAGAAATATATATCAGGTTCAGAATAAGATTCTGAAGTGAAAACACATCTCCCATCTTGGGCCAAAAAGACACTCTCTTCCGCTGGGGAAAACATTGGAAATATTGTTGATCCAAGAAGAACCTGATTTGATTTTCAAAGAGCAAGTATTTCTCTCTCTTTTCATGATTCATTGCTATCTGAGACCTATTATTTAATGATTGGGTCAGATCCTAAGTCCTACTACCATGCTCAGAAAGATCCGAGATGGAAAGCTGCTATCGACGAAGAGTTTAATTCTCTTCGAAAAAATGCTACTTGGGAGCTACTTTCTCTTCCACCTAGGAGGAAATTAGTTCAATGCGAGTGGGTGTTTCGGGAAAAGGTTGGTGATGATGGAACAACCTGCAAGTACAAAGAAAGGCTGGTTGAAAAAGGGTTCTCTGAGGTCCAAGGAGTGGATTATCATGAGACCTTTGCACCGGTGGAAAAGATGGACTCAATCAGGCTAGTTTTGGCCATTGTCGCATCCAAGCACTGGGAGTTGCATCACATCAATGTCAAGAGTGATTTTCTTCATGGAGACCCGAATGAGGAAATATACATGAAGCAGCCCGAGGGGTACACATCAGATCCTTCTTTGGTATGTAAGTTGTAGAAATCATTATATGGGTTTAACCAAGCCCCAAGATCTTGGTATGCCAAAATGGATGCCTTTCTGCTCTCACAAAACTTCCAAAGATGAAAATCTGATCCGAATGTATATTTGCAGCATTATGATGATAATTTTCTTATCATAGTATTATATGTTGTTGATATTTTGATAACAGGAAGCACACTTGCTTCGATTGCTTTCATAAAAACTGCTCTTCATGATGCGTTTGAAATTAGCGATTTGGGGCTCATGGAGCAATCTCTGGGGCTTGAAATATTACAATACTTTGATTGGATAATAGTAACTCAGCCAAAATATATTGAAAACGTGTTAATTAAGTTTAACATGGCCGATTGCAAGGCTACACCATTTCCTTTCCTCTCAGGGATCAGCCTTGAAGAGGGAAAATCCACTCCACCCATGGATTGCACTATTTACCACCAGTTGATCAGAAGATTTTTATACTTGACACATTCACAGCCTGATATTTGTTATGTCCTGAATGTTGTATCAATATACATGCAACAGCCTCATGAGCTCCATTGAAAGGTAGCCAAGAGGATCCTTTAGTACATTCAGGGCACAAGATCCTACAACATTCACTATGTTGCAGATTCTGAGCTAGAGTTGGTTGGTTATACAGATTCAGATTGGTCAGGGGATTCCAAAGATCAGAAGTCCACTTTCAGGTATTTCTTTATGTTTGGTGTTGGCCCCATTGCTGGTCTATCAAAAAGCAAGCCGCCATTGCATTGTCTTCAGCAGAGGTTGGGTACAGGGGAGCACTGAATTCTTGCATCCAAGTTGTTTGGTTGCAAGGCATTCTTTTAGAGTTTGATATTGGTAGTGCTTTGTCCACAGTCATATTTTGTGACAACCAAAGTGCCATCAAAATCTCCACAGATCCAATTACCAGGAAGAGGACCAAACATGTTGATATACACATGCACTACATCAGGGAGTTGGTGCATGACAGGGCCATTGTTCTGCAATACTGCCCTACAGATGAGAAGATTGTAGATATCTTCACAAGAAATTTACTAAGAAAAATTTCACTTACCTCTATTCACTATTGGGGGTGAGTTCATCAATGTGATCAGTTACTTCTTCAGTGTTCAGCTTAAGGGAGGGGGGGGGTTTCCCACTGGGTTTTCCCTCTTTCCTCTCTTAGCATTTTATTTTGAGCATTTTTAGAGTTACTTTATTGTACAGGGTGACCTATGGCCTTTGTTGCTGGGACCCTAGCATTTCATGCATTTTATTTTACTCCTCCTGAGTATAGCTTAAGGGGGGGTGTTGGAGTCATTATCCAACTTACACACTTTATTTGGTCAATTTTGGCCTATTTACACACTATTCTAAGTTTATTGACTCAATTGGAATCATCATCAGCACACCATGACATCAGCATGAGCACACCCATGCCCTCCTTCAATCAGGGAGGCCAACTAAACCTTCTCCTTCAATCAGGGAGCCTAACTAGGCTTTCTCCTTCAATTAGGGAGCAATTCTGGGGTGATCTGAGTGTCATAAGTGCACCAAATAGCTAACTAATTGTTGTTTCACATAACATTCAATTAAGTCAAGTTCTAAATGCAGCTCCCTCATGTCATTGTCTATTTTGGGCTGATTTGGGTGAAATGGAGTGAGTTAATGCACCTCCAACAACTTTTGATGACCAGTATCAATTCAGTTCACTTCATCGGAGCTGATTGGAGTTAATGATGTGCTACCACCTACTGACTGACATGCAATGACATGTGTTTGAGTTACATTCAGTTAGACTCGGTCATCTATTGCACTTGGATTCAGTTAGGACTTAGTTAGAGTGAATCATGGCTAGATTAGTTGTTAACTAGTGTGTTCAGAGTGGCTAACAGTCAATTAAGCTACACCCATCTATGCAATTCGTATGTCCTCCATTGAATTTGAATTGTCTTGGAATTCATGCATTTTGCATGACATTGTATTATTGATTATACAGAGTTGCAACCTCCTATTGCAGTACCATTATGTCATTTATGCCTAAATTGTCTTGAATCTCTTGTAAGTCTATGCTTTGTCTCAAGATTACTGCGACTGAATTTAATACAACGATGATGTGCTGTGGCGGTGTAGTCAGGCAGGTGGCATTCTCTCATACTTTGTGAAATGTATGAAACATCATATACAGTAAAAACCAACATTTGAAGTTAGAGTAATGCTAGAATAATTTCTAGCATTACTTCATGATCTCTATGTTAATTCCTTATAAGCTATGTTTTTACCTCCATAGCAGACACCCCGCTTCACCTAGATTCGATATGAGGCCAAATAAGATGAGCAAATGCTTGATTAGCTAGTATTAAATATTAATAAAATTTTATTGGTATCCATAAAGTGGATTTGACATTTGCAACTCAAAACATAGGCTAATGTTTTAATAACCTTTCGATTTTCGTGTACAAAAATTTAAATGATGTCAAGGCTGTTCATAGCAGCCTGAAGGCAGGGACTAATAAAATGGACTATCATTTTTATAATAGATTAGAATAATAAAACGAACCATCCAAATTTGATTACTCCTTGAATATGAATGTATCTATTTGGAAGATCTCAATGCATTGACATTGTCATTTTGTGGTTCTCGTTACTCTATATTATGATAGTATTATTAAATTTATATATATATATATATATATAATGATTTTGGATATTTAAGATATTATGGTTAGATAAATATAGTTATTTAATTTTTATTTTTGAATATTTTGGTTTTGATATTTATATTAAAACAATTTAATTAGAAAATACTTGTTTATTTTTTATTTTTCAATTTTCAAATGGTTTATTGGATGTCGATAACAACGATATTAAAAATGTGTGTATGTGTGTTTTTTTTTCTTTATACCATAACTACTATGGAGAATTTGGGCCAAACAACCATTTTTTTTCTAGATTCTTTTTAATTTTTCAAAATATGAATGTAACTATGTTTTAATCCCAATTTTGATGGTAGAAATGGATTCAACACCCTCAAAATCCGTTGGGAAACCCAAAATTCCAAAAGATGACAGCTATAATCTAGATTTTTAAAAACTCAATTCTAATTTTATCAAAATCATGTGAGAAAAATTAGCTTATTCCAACCCAAATCTTATAGTTTTTAGAATATGTAAATAACAATACATTTCATTAAAAAAATTAACAATTTTTAAATTTTTTTGTGAAATATTATAAAAAAATTCAAAAAATAAAGATAAACATCAAATTGAACAATAAAAATGTGTAAAATTCTCAAACTAAACTCATATATAATTATAAAAGTGTAGGCTAAACTTGAAATTGTTGAAATTGTGGGCACACATATAAAGAAAGATATAATTAAAGTTATACATATCAGCTCCAACATAAGCATATAAAAAGTTATACATTTCCTTACTAAGCTGTAAAATATACTTCTTTAATACAATAATTTGAATATTCAGAAATATTTTTACCGTAAAATACACATCTTTAACACAATAATTTGAATATCCACAATAATTTGAATATTCAGAAATATTTGAAAATAATATTAAATACTTTCCGATATCCATATACACATGTGGACATCACACATCATTTCAGCCAAGACACAAAGAATCCTTCTACGACCACACCCATCTTTCATTATTAGTCTGTGCATGTGACTATTAGCAATCCATAAAATCTCCCTGTTTTTCTAATTAATTCATGGTAAGATATATATTGTTTTGATGTATAGACTTTTGAAACAGTTTTGATTTTTATTATGCAGTCGCTTATGACGATTTGAGATTATATGCTCTGCTTTTGACAATGAGTTTCAACCATGTTTTTCTTATCTGACTTATTTGCATAATTTTTTTGTATAACTAAATTGGGTAAAAGGTATTATCATATATTTCATTATTTAAATAATTGAATTGCCTAAAATGTATACCATAAAGTGCAACCATCACTTATAAGATAAGAT
>LPNX010434626.1:31086-98479 GCA_001517045.1 Pseudotsuga menziesii
AAATCAATGTTGCGCAAAGGAAAATGTAAGCCAGAAGAAACCAAAACATTGGGACTATTAGATAATGCAATATCTTGTTTGCAATAAATAGTAGCTAGCCCATGGTGTGGTCGAATCAACTCCACCCAATCAATTAAGCTTTGAAAATGTTCCTCATTTGCAGCACTCTGTATAACATCATGAATTTGTCCAGCACTCCAACTAAGTGGTTGCTTTTTTATATCTTCAGCGCGAGCTTTGACAAAAGGTAGTAATAATACATTGCCGAAGTAATTAAATGGCATTCCCATGTTTTTTAAACGGGTACGACCATCTATTACTACACCAATGCTACAATTCATATCATTGTTGATATCATTACTAAGGATCAATAACTTCCATAGGTAAGCAGAAAAAGCCTCCAATTTACTATACTGTTTACCATATCCATTTGCACTACTTTGGAGAGCGTGTACATCTTTGGCATTTAGATAATAAATCCTACTAACTAGAGAAGGAGAAGGATCTTGAGTATTTGTTTTTTCTAAATGCGTAGGAAATAGCGGTGTGTACATTCTATCAATTGAAGAACAATAATAAGGAGGTTGTCGAGCATATAACATGGATCTATCAAAACTAGGCGTCAATATTTCTATTGACTCCTTTTGAGTAAGTTGTGCCCAAGATATTAAAAACATGTTGATAGAAAATGCATCAGCGATCCTATGATCAAATGTGGATCCAATAATAACACCTCCGCAACTAAATTTTGTTACCTGAAAATACACAAATCAATCATTTTCATTAAAAAAAATCACAGTGAATTAAAAAATAAAACAAATACATTTTTCTCACTAAAGGGGTCTTAGCAGTGAACTGACATATTGTATTTAAGAAATTCCAAACGTATATGTAATCAATGAATGCAAAATAGACGAGGGCTTACTTGAGTAGCAAATACGGAGGTATTAGAAAGCTTAGGAACGAGCTTGCCCTCCACAGTTTGATCAGGATTGTAGAAGTCCAGCTCAGCAAGTCCTATGTTTGCACAAGCCTCAACGAATTCAACACCCTGGTTGTTGCAGAGCAGTTCTGGTTCCCCAGAGGTGTTGGAAACCATTCTGCCAGCAAAAGCATAGTAATAAACCAATGCATCTGATAGTGAACTTTTCAGATTATGGGACGTGGCCTCCTCTGCAAAGGAGGAATATTCTTCTGGTATGGTAACTGGCTTCTTATAACACAAGAAAACGCTGACAGAAACAGGAGGAATCGTGAGATCCAAATTGGAGAGAGGAAGGCGATGTTCTTGCGCAGGATGAGTATTAACTACAACTTCCTTGCTAACTATTTTGACATGGTAATCATCGCCATCGCCAGAGAGAGAAGCCATCTCTCAAACGCAAGCTCTTCAATACTTGACTTGGCGCAAACACAGCCGGAGCCGATCTTTAACTACAACTTCCTTGCTAACTATTTTGACATGGTAATCATCACCATCACCAGAGAGGGAAACCATCTCTAAAAGTAGCGAAAAGGCAAGCTCCAGTGCAGGTTTATAGAGCAAATCACACACGCAGTCAAGCTCTTTAAAATGCAAGCTTCAATCCTTGAGCTCCGTATTTATAGAGCCCGACCCGATCTTTTCGCTTCAATATAACGTGTTAAAAACTAAGTATCTCGGGTCCAAAAGAGTGACGGAAAATAGAGCCAATCACAATTTGACGAGAATTATTTTTGATTCGTGAACACTCTGGAATCTGCAGTTCGTGAATCGTCATGTGGAGTTCAAATACATTGTGAAATTGTCGTTTTGCGGGTCCACAAGAAATTTCGTTTGAGACGTTACGTGAGTATGTATGTACCTATCATGGTCAGGGTAAGACTTTGTTTTAAATTTCTTTAGGAGGAGTTAGTTGGGAGGTGCAGTGCACTTAGTATGTCATCTTTTAATAATTTTGATAAAATACCAACAGGTTCAAGCTTAAGGTTATGGTTAAGGTTATATTTATATATATATATGAAAGGTGTGGAGAATATTATGTTATTTTTTAAGCTTTTAACAAATCTATTATAATACAAAGGCAAAAAATATATAATTCATCCTGGCCAATGGAGGTTTTAGGAGGTGTTGCCACCTCTTGAGCCTCTTAAAAACCGGTCGTCTGAGAGAACCAACGTCTAAGATGTTCATAATTGAAAGTAGAGGCCTGGGGCCAGACTGAGACATAATTACAGTATTCCAAAATAAAGCAGACAGACCCATATGCTTGAGCCTAGACATAGTTTTAAGTAGCAAATATGAAAATAGACATAGTTACAAAGTTCATAATTAAAAAAAGACAATTGACACTATTTTCCTGACCAAAAAACCTGGGACTAGGGGTCTTGCTGCTGCTTGGAGACGCGAACATTAAACTGGTGGAATTTCTTCAATGATGGGGCAAGCCCATCGTTCTTCCTGCGACTTGGTAGGCGAGTTGGTGGCAGCTTCCGAAGCCAGAGAAGGCGGATGCTACTGCTGCTCAGACTGTTGGGCTGACATTTCCTTTAGAGGCTTGAAAAGTGGCTCGACCGTTGAGGAGATGGGAAAAGGATGAGAGTGAGAAATCGCAGTTGAGCAACTGGTCGCACTTCCGCTGCCACCTCGACTGGTAAGAACCAGACCTCCCAAAGCACTCCCGCTACCACCCCGATCACGACCTCCAACCTTCAGTCCCCCTAGGCCAGAGCTACCTGTCGTGCCCTTCCAAGCAAAAGAGTTCTCCATGGCCGTGAGCTGAGCTTCTGTCTCAGTAATTTTAATTTTTAAGGTTTGGACAACGGCCCGTGCATCAGACCAATTGTTGAGCATGTCCTCATCCAGGTTGTAGAGCATATTCTTCATGAGCCAATAATGATTGATTTGGCTTCCATCCTCGCCTGTCAAGAGATTTTGGTTGAGGACACGATTCTCCCATGCTTCCACTAAGACACGAACACGAGGAGAGATATGAGGTTCGTAATCCGCCGGGACCTAAAAACTACATCCATGCTAACTTTGCCCCTGCCGGAGCTATAGCTCTCCTCGGCGTTCCTCTATGCCGCGACATGGAGACCAACTTGAGCCGCACTTGCCTAAAATCAACAAGATGGGGGGTGCTTCTTCCTTCAATACACAGAGAGAACCCAAACATAGACGCAGAGAACCTCTAGACACGTAGTGAGCCAAGAAATGCTCCGAGCTGGACCAAGATAAATTACAATGGCGCTCAAAACCATATTCCTGTCAGTCATGGTACTTGTGCAAAATGAATTTTGTTGTAGGGCCATGAAATCTAGGATGAGGACGGACCTTCGCCAACCCGAGTCGCATGAGCCAAAGTGACAATCGAAGTGTCTCCCACGCACGAAGGAATTACAATGTTCTAGAGGGTCAAGCTGTCACGGTAGATGTCAAGGTTGGACACATGCTGATCACCCCATGTTCGATGCGATGATCAGGGGGAGGCGCAATGACAGTCACCGGAATTAACACCCGCGGCCCAGAGAGAGAGATCAGAACTAGCTAGATGGATGCTTTTGAGCCACACCTGTGAATCCAGAGGATCTTGTAACATGCCTTCCACCAGGGTGTGTGGAGAGTTCACGCCTGAATTAGCTAAGAAGTTAGCTAAAGCGTTGGCTTTCCTACGCACATGGTGGAAGGTGGTAGCGTGCATGTGCTACAGGAGGGATGTCGGATAACTGATCCCATGCGCCAGGCGCCAGTTGGTGGTGACTTTGGAGACCGGTGTGCCATAAGGATTTTGGTGGCTAGAGTGAGTATGATGGTAAAGTCTCCTTCCACAATCACCGACAAAAGGTTTTTTCTATCTACTATCGTTAACCCTACGATCATGCCTTCAAGTTCAGTGACATTATTAGAGTTGAAACCCATATTACCGTAGAAAAGATGAATGATGTCTCCTTTGTAGTTTCTTATAGCTCCCCCGAAGCTAGCCATTCCTGGGTTACCCTTGGAGGCGCCATTAAAATTCATCTTGAACACTTTCTTAGGAGGTGGATCCCAGTGCCTAGGGCTAGCCACTTGCATAATGGGTTTGTTGATGGAAGGAGGGACCACTGAAGAGTTGAAACTGAGGGCTTCTAGGATGCGCTGCTCACTCTGCGAGGTGGGGAGGTCCGAGTTTGACCATCCTTTGGAGTGGATGGTTTCCTGTAGATTCATTTTTATTGTGTTCCAAAGAACTTGAGTAGAGGTTTTGGTATCCTTAAAAAATCTTCTATTTTGCTCTTTCTAGGTGTTCCAGAGCACGAAGCCCGGAGTGAGCATCTAGAGTTGATTGAGGATATTGATTTCAAAAGGAGAGTCCATCCAGTGCTGAAGAGATTTGGTTACATTGCCTTTTACTCTGTTAGTGTGCCTAAAAGCCTCTACAACATAGTCCCATAAGGAGCTGGTGAAAGGAAAAGCATCCATCAGGTGGTCAATGGATTTTTGATGTTCATTGCAAAGACAACATCTGGAGGGACCTTGGAAGCCTTTTCTAGCCAGGTTCTCCTAAGTGAGAATACGCCGGTGCATGAGAAGCCAAAGAAAATGAGATATTTTGGGCCATTGGGGAGATTTCCAGAGATGGTTCCAAACAGAGGAGGCCTAGTTGTCCGGCGAGGCTGACAAGATTTCGTAGGCTTCTCTGACCGAGAAGTTTCCAGATGGTCTATGACCCCATCAAATAATATTCAAGCCATGAATTTACTTGAGTCGACGAGTACAGATTTCATGCCAGATGTTGTCTGAAAGAGCTTTGTCAGGGGCAATGTTCTAGGACAAGGGATCTTTCCAGCGACGGAACCCATCATTCGAAGGTTGGCAGTAATCCTTGAATTTTAGGTGGTTGTTGAGACTAATGTAGTTCTGACTATTAGGGTCAAGGACAAGACTTTTTAGGCTTAGAATTTGTTTCCAGGAATCACCCCAGAAAAGAGCCTTGTCCCCTGCTTTTATTTCCCAAAAACTATGTTATTGAATGAGGACCCTTTGTTTGTTGGCAACCTTCCAAATATGCAATCCTTGAGAGTCTTCACCAAATCTGATCAAAGAGTGGGGGGGATAGTCCGGAGCATATTTGTTATTCCAAATCTTGGTCTAGGGGATGTTGTTCTTAGAAATCCAGTTCCACCAATTTTTTGCCGAGAGTGCCTGATTATTTAGCTTTGTATCTTTGATGCCAAGACCACCTTCATTATTCTTTTTACAAAGCTTACCCCAACTTAACAGCGCCCATCTTATATTATTATTGTTGCAGCCCTAAAGAAAAGACCTCTGCAATGATTTGATTTCTTTTAGAACCCATTTTGGAGTTGCCAAAACTGAGAAGAGGTAAAGGGGCATTGACTGCAAAGTGGACTTGAGAAGGACTGCTCGGCTGGGGAGATTGAGGGCTAAGAAGGTCAAAGAAGTAATATAGTTCTCAAGTTTGTTTAGGAGCTCCATCCGAGAGGCATGTTTTAGGGCAACATCAAAGAGAGGAGCGCCTAAATATTTTGTAGGCAAAGAGGAAACCGAGAAGTGGAGGATACGAGAGATGTTTCTTTGAGTCGCAACTCCAGTATTGAAGAAGAAGATCTAATATTTTTCAAGCTTTAGGGTGGTTTTTGAAGCTTCTTCAAAGGTTTGCAAAAATAGAGTGAATAGTGTGGGCTTCTTGGATAGAAGAGTGACCAAAGAGGAGATTGTCATCCACAAATTGTTGGTAGGACATGGGAGGGGCGTTGTGGAGGAAAAGTCATTTAAGGGAGCTAGCTGCCAAGGCAGATTGAATCATGCGCCCTAGACCTTCAGCCATACGGATGAATAGGAAAGGGGAAAGAGGGTCACCATGACAAATGCCGCGTGAGGGGGAAAAGGTGGAGGAGGGGGAGCCATTGACCAAGATGGAGAAGAAAGCAGAGGAAATAAGGGAAAGGATCCATTGAGCCCATTCCTGATAGAAGAAGAAGGTGAGCAACATTTTTTCAATGAAGAACCAGCTTAATTTGTCTAAGGCCTTGGAGAGGTCCAGTTTGAGGATCATGCCAGGGGTTTTGGAGGATTTGAGAGAATGGACGACCTCGTGGGCTAGGATTATTCCATCAAGAATTTGGTGACCTTTAACATAACCCGATTTCTTCAGAGAAATGAGAAGAGGAAGGAGGGGCTTCAATCTCTTTGCCACCACTTTAGAGATGATTTTGTAAATAAAATTGCAAAGGGAGATAGGTCAGGACTTACCAGGGTGAGAGGCACCAATTTCTTTAGGGATGAGATCCAGGTGGGTGGCGTTGAGTGCTAGCAGGGTCCATTTATTTTGGTGTGATTCCTAAACCAAGTCAAGAACTTCCTCTTTGAGCAAATTCCAACAATGGTGAAAGAAGTCAATAGTGAAGCCATCAAGGACTAGGAAAGTTCCATCGGCCATTTGCCCTACCGCTGCTTCCACTTCTTGCATGGTTATGGGTTGCATGAGGGATTGGTTGTGCTCATTATTGACAAGAGGAGGGATGTGCTGGGTTACCTTGTGAACCGCTTCATGGAGGACATGGTTTGGTTTTGAGAGGAGCTGACTGAAATGCATGGTTAGCTCTCCAGATATTTCCTTCTGCTCCTCCAAAATCTCTCTCGTTTCTCAGTGCAGTTTGTTGATTATGTTCCTCATTCTGTGCTGGATGGTGGACTTGTGGAAGAAGCTTGTGTTCTTCTCTCCCTCTTTTAGACATTTGACCTTGGCCTTCTGATTCCAGTAGATCGATTCTTGATCGCATCTCTTGTTGATTTGGTGCATAAGGTCCCTTTCCTGAAGTTTGATATATGGGGTGAAACCACGATCCATAGCACAATGCTGGATGGAAGCTAAGTTTTCTTGAATGGCCACTTTGTATTTGAAAATACCGCCAAACGTAGTCTTATTCCAAAGTCTGAGGTGTCCATGGAGCCTTTTGAGTTTTTGGTGCATGATGACCATCCTTGAATGACTTGATACTGACATATCGTTCGACTAGGAGCTGATAGAGTCCATGAAGGTGGGATGGGCCAGCTAGAATTTTTCAAATCTGAAAGGTTTGTGGAGGGGGGTGCCCTGACTGTGCTAGGAAAGGGAAATGGGCCAGTGATCCGATCCCATTGTGGGAAGAACAAAAGCATCGAGTAACCCTCCAAGAGTGAGAATGTGATCCGCAATGAGGAAGCGATCAAGGTGTTTAGCAATTTGGTGCACCTCGCCTCTTCGGTTGTTCTAAGTGAAGAAACCCACGGAGGTTTGGATGACAACCAGCTCACAAGAGCTAATCATAGTTTTGAAGGCATCATCTTCAGCAGAGAGGGCCCTGATACCTCCCTTTTTTTCCTCCAAGTTGTATATCACATTGAAGTCCCCACCAATGATTAGAGGAGACTCAGTATGTAGGTTGTGGAACCAGTCAATATGATTTAGGAGGCTCCTCTTGGAGTCTGCCATCTAGGGGCCGTACACATTCATTAATAATCCCTTGATGCTGGAGCCGAGAATGTGGAAAGAGGCAGAAAGAGAGTGTCTAGAGGATAGGGTGCCGTCCAAAGAGATGAGAAGAGGATTCCAGCTAATTGAGAGGCTCCCTGAGGCACCATGTGCATCAATGGCTATGCTGAGACAATCTTTCCAGATCCGAGCCATAATCAGAGAAGCTGTTTCACTGGGACATTTGGTTTCCTAAAGAAAAAGGACAGTAGGTTGATCTTTTCGGATCTTCATTTTGAGCATTATTTGTTTAGAGCGATCGTTGAGACCTCTGACATTCCATGAGAGGAGCTTCATTGGTTAACAGGTGGGGGGGCAGTGAAAATTTCTCTTAACTGAGAATATTGGTCGGATTCCACCAGCGCAGTGCCCAGACGATTAATTCATTGAAGAGAAGATTTGCGTCCTTTTTTTTGGATCTTTTTGGGCTTTTTGTTTCTCTTTTTTACCAAAGGTAGCCACTCTGAGTTGGGATTTTGCTTTGGCTAAAGATTTATGAAGAAGATGAATCTGCTTGGGAGGGATAGATTTGAAATCTTTTCTGGTGCAAGCATCTTCAAGACCAATTAGATTGAGACATTCTGGTATTGCATCTTTCATACCTTCTTCCTCTTGAGCTTCATGGTTTTGATCTGGCATCTTATGGTCTAAAGGGGCTGACCTTTGTATTCCATTAGGGTTTTCCAAGGATATACATTTGGATTGGTCTATACATTGCATATTTGTTGGATCTGCTTTTTTTGGTGAATGCAACTGCTCTGGGTCTTCTTGCATCAGTACTTGTTCTTCAATGTTCTTTTCCTCCAGGACTTGGAAGCTGTTGTTGGTGGACGGGGGTTGATCTAGGTGCTTTTCTTGCAGAGGTCTTCTGTGGTTGCACTTTTTCTTGGCTGTTTGCTGAAACCCTTGCTCATCAGTGGCTGCATTTTTTAGACTCTCTTGTGTTTTATTAGATGGACAGTCTCTGAACAGATGCTCATGTTCATGGCATTTTCAGCACCTGAATGGGATGTGTTCGTAGTCTAGCGACTGAATCCAGTCACTATCCTCATGCGAGAGACAAATTGCATCTGGAAGGGCCTGAGCAATGTGCATGTAGACGCAGATTATGCCATATGAGGTGAATTTGTTCATTCTGGTTTGATCTACCGTGTGAAAAAAAGTTCCGAAGGTATTGTCAATCTCCTGGAGGGTGGATTTGTCCCAGTATTCTTGGGGGAACAAAAAAATTCGAATCCAGACAGGGGCCCAAGAGAAGTCCTCTTTCTCTGGAAAGAAACGTTCTACCCAGTTTCTAAGGTATAACCCTGCAGAATTGAAGAAGTAAGGCCCTCCTTCTTCGACACGAGCTTTGTATTCCAAGTGGTAAAAGATGACTGTGAAGAATCCTTTTGAACCTAACTGCATATTGAAGTGAGCTTTTGGTTTCCATTTTGCTGCGATCTAGCCGCAGAGGGCCTGTTCAGTCAGCAAGAACCCCATGAATTTTTCAATCAGAGCATGATCTTTCATTTTTTGGGCTCTAGCGTTGATTCTTTTTGCCAGGAGCATTAAGCAAGGGAATTCCGCCGTATGGGGGATGTAATATTTTTTCTTTCAAGACGAATTTGCCTCTTTCTCCATGCTTGTGTTAGTGGAGGTCTTTTTAGAAGACCCTAAGTTCTCCATCAAGATGGGTATGTCTTTCGTTCCAATTTTCACTGTAGATCCATATCACATGGGGCCCTCGGGTAAATTCTGAGCATCAAGAGTCTAGGAGGGGCTTGGTGCCCCACCCCAAAACTGCCGTCATAGTGAGGAAGCAGGTCCAAGTTGACGACTGGTAGACGGATCAGATCAGGGATAGAGGAGCAGGTGGATCTGAAGGCGATACAGATCTAGGCCCAGTCGCAAACCCTAGCAGAGCTCTTCAGGAGCGCATCAGAGTCCACCCATTCAAGGTGAATGTTGTTGTTAAGATGTGGAGAATATTATATATATATATATATATATATATATATATATATATATATGATGATGATGATTAACGTCCCACTGAGACCAATTTTGGTCTATTGAACCTTAAGAAGGATAATACTCGGCTTACTTTAAAATCTTGTTCATGTGCTAAAAAAGCTTGCCATGAAGCTTTCCAAGCTCACTATAATTTTGGCAAGTTAGGAGGTTATAAAGGTTTGTATTGTAACAAATACTATAAAACTCAGATCTAATGTGGGTGTAAGCAAGACACTCTAAGAAAAAGTGATTTTCATCCTCAACACTCATAGACTCACTAAGACTCACATAGAGGGAAAACCCTTTCTGCCCATGAAGTTTTAGGAATAGACCAACACCTTGTTTCGCTATGGAGTTCATGATATTTCGTTCTAATCTTGGCTATGTTAATTTTATTTCGCGAGCTAGTTACTACCGAGAGATACTTTTGATCTTCCAAGTTAGGATTAATGACCTCCTTATAGTATCTTAATTTTCTCTTCATCGCTAAATTTTCCTCACACTGGAAATTTTCTTTAAACTTAGAAGTAATAATATTTTTGACATTGTCAATGTTGTGCAAAATGTCGTTTTCATTAATGCCTCAATGGTTTAACCAAGCCATGATATCTTTACACCAACACCGTTTGAGGCATATTTGGTTTTGACTTTAGTTTAAAGTAATTTTAGGAAGTCTCTCGTTTCCCATGTTATTTATCTTATGCTTGAACAATAGGTACCTAGTCATAACAATGCTCTTGGTGGGGGAAATGCCCACTTTTATGAGGAGAATAGGATAAGGCATATTGCTTTTAATTTTGAGGTTATAAGTTATAAAACGCTTCTGGATTTGCTCAATCTTTGTCCAAGATTCTTTAGAAATGCTGCAACCCCCATACTTCACAACCATACAAGAGTTTCAAAGAGGAAATTCAAAACCAAAATAAACTTTCACCCTCCATTAATCATTTTCTCAATACTATAATTCCAATTATATATATATTATGTACTTAATGATTTTTGATATCATCTATTATAATAAATTTCAAAAATATAAATTTAATTCCTTATACAAACTTTAAATGATATATACTAGTTTTAATATTGTATGTAATTGGTTATTTGTTATGTTATCTATTATCATAAATTTCAAAAATGTAAATTTAATATATATAAACTTTCATAAATTTCAAAAAATTGTAAATGTAATTTAAATATCTAATATTTAAATGATATAAAGATGCTTTTAAAATTTTTCAGTTAAGTAACTTGCCACCAATTATCGATTATATACACAGTTACATTTTTTTTTAAGAGATGAGTTTGTTGATATTTATTGCCTAAAATAAAATGTAATTTTTCTCTTCATTTGAATAAAGGTAAAGATGTTTTAAGAATAATACTATATTGATGGTAACCAATTATCGGTTATATACACACTTCCATTTTTTTAAAAGACATGAGCTTGTTGATATTTATTGCCTAAAATAAAATGTAATCTTTCTCTTCGTTTGAATAATCTTTTTATGCAGTGGATTGTGCTAGGGTTTCAGGATGTATTCCTCCCTCCCTAAACTTTACCTTCCTTGCTTTAATCCCTAAAAAGGATAAGCCTTTAACCTTCGCAGACTTTAGGCCTATATCCTTGTGCAATCTGTTACACAAATTGATTTCGAAGGTTATTGTTGTGAGGCTTAAGTCTTTCTTGGACTACGGTTACAATATCAAATGAAACCATTGTTTCAAAATGATCTTCTACCATATGGTAACCAGGAAGGAAAGGGGATCAGTGAAGATGGTATTTCCAGGGCATCTCTTCTAAATACATGAATTCCATGATTGATTCATCTGATGGAAGAGTTTGTAAAAGATAATCTAGAGACGAGGTGGGGAATCTAACCAATATGGTAGGTGATAAGGGTCAGATTCCACCTAAAGATGATCATTAATGGTGTTGTTTCTAGTGGACTGGATAGCCTGGTAAGTATCTTCAAAATGACTAAACAATGTTGAATCAACAATTGATTTTCCCTTGTGTGATGTGTCATGACCCTTAAAGGAGATCGTGTTCACAAACACGGTTTGAGTAGAGGGAGGATTAGTTAATGGATATATTCCCATGAGTGAGGAATATTTGAGAACACTTACCCCTAGGTTCTGATACCATGGAGTCGTAGAAGCCAAGAGTGGGAAGTTATTTGCAAAATTAGAACTCGTGTCTGGGGAACAAAACTCAATTTGATTGATCGTAACAATCTTTCCCTAAAATGGGATTTGGACTAAATGAAACATGGATGAGGAAACTGTCTGCATGGCGTAAAACCAATTCCTACCCCAAGAGAAGATTGTAGTCTAAAGGAGCATCAACAACTTCGACATGAATGGACAATGATTTCCCCCTTGTTCAACCAGGAGGGAGGGAAGTAGTCCATGGGGATGAAAACCACGACCATCAAAGGCCTTCAAATTCGTAGGTGAATGATGGATATCGGGTGATCCTATAGCTCTCCAACATGACAGAGACATGAGGAAATTTGAAGCACCTTCGTCCAACACAGTATGATGAAATTTCTTCTCAATAAATTTCGTAGATATTTTAAAAGCTAACTGATGGGAGATCCTTGACTTAAACTCATTCAGTTTAAAGGTGATAACATTACTATTCTCAGGATCCATAGCTCCAATAACTGACAATAGGTTCCTTCTTTGCGTAAGGCACGTTTGGAGTACTTCGAGGGTAGATATAACATATGGTGCTTGGGCCAAATATTCTACTACATTCTAGTATTGAGAATCCTGCACATTAGGGTTAAATACTAATTTTTGATTCGTACTCTTAAATGGCTGGAGGACGGTGTCGAGAATAGGTTTTTCAATATGAAGATTGTTGGTAGGAGGGGTGGAAATTGTAGGCTTATCAGTTGAAGCGTTATCATTTTTTTTTTTTTCTGGAGGTGGGTCATAGTTCTACGATCTATTTGTAAGATTAATTGCTTCACTAGACATCATTTTAACCTCATCTATATAGGATGAGGAAGACCCATGCAAGGATTGATGGTCAACCAATTGTTGATGAGTAGGAAAATGATCGGTCAAGACAACTAGAGTGGGAGAGGTTTTCAAAAAATTACTAACCTCTTCACGTCGAGGATATTCCTTAGTGAATTGGTCACCTCAACATATGAGGCATTGAAACTTTACCTTTCTTTTATTCTTGGATTTGGCATTCGAGTTTTGTGTTTTATTACCCTCCTATTGATTTTCATACTTTTTTTATTTACTCTTTCCTTTCTTCTTCGTTCCCGAATATTCTGAGGATTGAATGGCATTTACTTCGGTAGAGGAAACATGAGGAGAAGTGATTTTGGGATTTGTGACGGACTGTCTAGTAGGCTAGTTTTTCTTTTTCAGGGATTTAGCCACCAATTGTGTCTGAACAGAACCAAGAACACCATCAGTACATGGTTCTGTTGAAGGCCTTGAGGGGGTCGAAGTGGGACGAGAAGCGTGCAGGATCAAGTCATAAAGAGTGTCTGACTGGGAATAAATCAAGTCCAGGTATTGAGCTCCGCTAATGGCTTGTTCCTCGGTGACAACACCTCCCATGGCAACATATCGAGCAATGAGCGGAAGCAAAGACTTAGTGAACCAATCTGAAAGTATTTGGTCGGGAATAGGTGCTTTAATCAATATGTGTCATCGTCTCCACTCATGTATATGATAAGATATATGCATGGAAGTGGTATGACAAATCGAGGTTAAAAGGTTTGTACCCGTTTTGTATCGAATTGGGAGTTGAGAGTGTGTTAAAAACACAATTACTAAGGTGTTGAAATCTCAAAAAGAGTATTGAGGCAATTCTATGTACCACTTGGCATCGGTCTCGGTGAGGGTCCTTTGAAACAACCTCAAATGGATGGAACTATCCATGAGAGAGTTGGACAAGCACCAAAAATTATAGGTCATAACGTGGTTTTTTGGGTCCTCACCAGCTTTTCCATCAAGTTTGGGTATATCTGAAGGAACCTTTACTGGAATAACATGACATGAAGGATCATCGTGAATAGGATATTTGATCAAATGCGACAAATATGGAAGATCAAGTGTGGCTAGAAAAGGAAGTTGTTGATTCGGTTGCGAATACTGGTAATATTGATAAGGATTTTGAATACCAGCGGGGCCATAGGTGGATTGATAAATGGGAGTCAATGATCCTCCAATAATAGGTTGGGTCAGTGGTGGTTGGTTTCCAAATGTGCCCTCTGATGGTCCACTAGGTGGCCCCCCTAGTGAGGGGCCTTTGGGTGGACCTTTAGGTGGTGGACCTCCAGGTGGTGTACCTCCGTACGGGGGACCTCCAAGTGGACCCCTAGGTGAGGGACCTCCGAGCAGACCTCCAAGTGGGGGACCTCTAAGAAGACCTCCAAATGGGGGAACTCTATGTGGACCTCCGGATGGGGGACCTCCAAGTGGATCACCATACATATTTGTAAATGGGATTTTGTATGTAGGGACATTCGACTAATTAGGTTTCCCCCATGGGGTGTCAGGGTTATCATGATAAGGGATATCGGGAAAAATATTTCCAGAGGAAATGGGTTGATAATTCTAGGTATCCATTTCCTATTGATTTCCTGGGTAAAGGTATCCCCATGTAGGTTGATTAGACATTAGTTGTCGTGGTGTGAAGGAAGGAACAATTACATTCACGGTTGTGGGGGGTGGTCCAGCCGTGGGATTCCCTAGAGAAACACTCTTCCCAAGGTTCAACATAGTCCTCATGGTTGTAGTGACAACTTGTTCTGGGGATTTGCCCCCATTGACAAGATTAACAGGAGAATTAGGGATAGACGGGAGGGTTTGAGTTGACATGGCATGGATAGAAGGTTGGTTGTGATCCTAAGAAACCACCCTTTGAACCGGTATTCCATATGTTATTATTAAAGAAGCATAAGACCAAATAAGGGCATGGTGGTATTCAGGAGTGGCCCTTTCTGAACGGATTGGAAAAGGAGAAAAACTTCTCCTTCTTCTGATTTCTCTTTATTTGATTTTGGCAAAGGAGAAAAAAAAGTTTTATTTCTTCCCCATCTTCTGGGTGATGGCACCTCACTAGATCTTAATCAAAAATCATTTTAGATCATTTGATGGGATTGAGAAAAACCTTTCTTCTCTACAACATCAACTCATGGAAGGAAAACAAATCTCAGACATGTAATCAGATGGCAATCGGTAATGCGGAGAAGGAAGTCCTTCCAAGTACACAACAAAAAATCAATGGGGTCCTTAGTAGAGAAACCCCCTCAAGGGTTAAGACATGATATTGTTATCTCTCATTATCATAGGTATACGGTCTTCCTAGAAGAAAAGGGCCCTAAGGAGACCGTTCATGAAGGTTCGTTCACCAATTTTGTTCATCCAAGAGACAATATGTGTAGCGGAACCCTCTTAGAAAACATTCAAGAAAATATTTCTTGACTGATCTTTCCTTTCGATAGATGTGAATGGAAATTTTGGTGGATTGGGGATGGTGTGGGACAATTCAAATAGAAAGTACTTTTAATTATTTAATTAAGATTTCATTAATTAATTATAAGATCCATTACAAGGTAAAAGTGTTTTTATTTAATAACTCCAATAATCTTCAGATTTCATTAATTAATTATAAGATCCATTACAAAGTATTTTTAATTATTTAATTAAGATTCCATTATGTGTAAATAGAATCTTTTATTATTTTGGCTTACAAAATAAAAGAGGAGAAAAAACAACTTTTATTTATTTTGTCTGCTCTTCCTTCTGAATCTTCCTTTTGAGTATAACGTACAAAATAATCGGCAATTTACAAAGGAATTGACGAACATGACAAGATCGGAAACCCAATTAGTTCCTCTTATCTCAACGAGAATAATTTCTTCGAATCTTTTTGAGAAAGATTAATGGTATAGGATCAAGATTATAAGATCCATTACAAGGTAAAAGTGTTTTTGATTTAATAACTCCAATAATATTCATTATTGAATATTTGGAAGTGTTTTTGATTATTAACTACAATAATTCTACTCATTAAATACTTATAACTAAGATCACATTCTTAAGATTTTTTTTAATTTTATTTTCATCATTAAATATTTATAACTAAGATCTTATTATTAAGGATTTTTCTAAATTCACAATTTTTTATGATTGTTTTTATACAGATGAAGCACTAGTTTTGCAAGATTTTATTATTTCTATTATAATCAATGATTTTATTGTTTTAAATACAATTAAGAATTAAATAAGATATATTTTATTATGAATGTTTTAAGCATATTTAAAGGATCAATAATTTTTAAATTTCAAAACACCTTTTTATCAAAGTTCATATCAACATTGGATTTTTACAAGAACGGGTAGATTTTATATTAAACGACGAGTGGTATAACCATGGTAAACAAGTCTACAATATTCCAAACTTGTTGACTGAAGACAAATGCCATAAGACATAAGAAGTACTTACCTTGCTACTAGAATATGACTAAGAGCCGCTAGCTTAGGAGTGCTAGTTCTGAAGTGCTATCATTATAGAGATATATCAAAATTTTATAGAATTCAAAAACCCGGAGGAAGATCCAAATTTACTTTCCTTTACAGCTACGATTCTGATTTGACGGCCCCAGAGTTGCAATGCTTGATCCTTTCTCCATTGCTATCCTTGATACTTGTAGTTCTTACTTTTCAAAGAAGATCTCTAGATATGCCAGCATTGTCGTCATTGCACGTTCATTTTGAGACATGGATTCTGCAAATTCCTCCCAAAGATGAGTTAAATATTTGTCCACGATTTCCAGTCTCCTTCTCCCTCTACATCCATACGTTGCAGGTATCGCTTCCGCCTTCTCAATGTCCTGCGAATTTCCCTAAGCTCGACAACAAATGACAATGAAGGATTGGAAGAAGCAAGCGACTCAGAGGTGGAGGCCATGAAGATAGAGAAGTTTCTAAACCAATGAACAACATACGAGCTTCCTCTATGAAACCAACAAACTACATTTAAATATGAATTGCATACATTTCTAGCTGCCGGGACATCTCCTATTAAATCCTCCGTGAATCCCAGAATCCTGGCGTAATCCATCACACAGTCTGCATGATGGAGGATGAATGGAAAAGGACGCTGAGGTAGGCCCAGACTACAGATGAGCGCTCTTGAAATGACCATGGATGATTTTTGGGGGTACGATCTATGCTGATTAAACTAAAATTGAAGTTTGTATGCTTCATTCCAAGTGTCGTTATGAAGGGAAATAAAATTCCATGAGCTGGCATGTGGGATGAAATGATGGCTAGCCTCCACATGGAATGGCCACATGGAAAGACTCACAAACTCACTATAGAGGTCCTATGGAATAGGACAAGGAGAGTTAGCCCCATTTAGACTTATATTTCCTTTGCTGAAGGAGGAAGCGACCTTTGCCACCAAGTCTACTTCTTCGTTTAAGCCTCTTAAGACATGAAAGTAGTCTATCTTGTTGAAGGATTTGGATATACTCTGGACTTTTTTTTATTAATTAGTGAAGCTTTATCTCAGCAGGAGGAGAAATTGTTATCTGGCCAGCTTGAATAATTTTTCTTGAGTCCCTGATCACAACAATTTCAGAAATTCCATGAGCTTGTGCTTGACAGAGACCTTGCCATAGTGCTAAGGCTTCAGAAACGTTGTTTGTTTCTTCTTCGAGACCCCAAGAATAAATTCATTCCTGAACTCCATCGGGGTTAAATAGAACCCCCCTCCTCCCACTGTCCCTAAGTTCATATAAGCATTGTTACCCTTGTTATGATAAGCTATTAATTTTTCTTTTCCTTTAACAAAATTTAGTTATTTAATCTTTATTTTCCCTTAACAAAATTTAGTTGATGATGGTGATTTCACCGAGAGAAGCTAGGTGCTCTCCAACCCAATATGAAGGGTTGTCACATTATGCTATCAGATATAAATAAAAAATATTAAAAACTGAAAACTGAAAAATATATATTACATCTAGCTACTTAAATTAAAAATTTAAAGTATGATAAATCCATTTTAAACCCAAATCTATCAAGCACCAAGAGGGATCCAAATTCTAAAAAAATGTAGACCTCAAGAAATTGGATCCCTTTTGGTGCTTGGTAGTTCCAAGTTTAAAATGGATCTATGCTATTTAACGTACACTAAGACCAAATTTGTTCTATTGGACCTTAAGAAGGATAATACTTAGTTTATTTTAAAATCTTGTTACTGTGCTCAAAAAGCTTGCCAAGAAGGTTTCCAAACTCACTATAGTTTTGGCAAGTTAGGAGGTTATAAAGGTTTGGATTGTAGCAAATACTATGAAACTTGGATCTAATGTGGGTGTAATGAGGGAACTCTAAGAGAAAGTGATTTTCATCCTCAACGCTCATAGACTCATACAGATGGAAAACCTTTCCGTCCATAGAGTTTTAGGAATAGACCAACGCCCTGTTTCGGTATGGAGTTCATGAGAGTTCGTTCTAGTCTTGGATATATTAATTTTCTTCTATGAGTTAGTTACTACCAAGAGATACTTCTAATCTTTCAAATTAGGCTTAATGACCTCCTTATAGTATCTTAATTTTCTCTTAACTGCTAATTTTTCCTCACACCACAGTTTCTCTTTAAAATTAGAAGTAATAATTTTTTTGACATTATCAATGTTCTGCAAAATGTTGTTTTCATCAATGCCCCAAAGGTTTGACCAAGCCATGCCATCTTTACACCAGCACTATTTGAGGCATAGTTGGTTTTGACTTGAGTTTAAAGCAATTTTAGGAAGTCTCTGGTTTCCCATGTTATTTATCTTATGCTTGTACATCACGTACCTAGTCATAACCATGCTCTCGATGGGGGAAAACCCACTTCTGTGAAGAGAATATGATAAGGTGTATTGCTTTTAATTTTAAGGTTATAAGTTATAAATTGCTTCTGGATTTGCGCAATCTTCCTCCAAGATTCTCTAGAAATGTTGCACCCCCATACTTCACAACCCAACAAGATAGAAGGGATGACAAGAGTTTCAAACAAGAATTTTTTTTATCCCACGTGATGAGATTGGTTGGTTTACAATTATTTTGAAGACCAAAATAAGCTTTCCACCCTCCATTAATCCTTTTTTCAATGTTATAGTTCCAATTGTGCTTGTGATGAATATCAATTATGAGATACTTGTAAGAAGTCACTTCCTCTAGATTTCTATTATCATAAATAAAATCTACATAGATATCTTTCTTAGATTTTATACCTATGTTAGAGTTAGTATATTGCTATAAAAAAATCATCACATACCCATTAGAGCGCAAAATCACTACTTATTTTAATAAAAAGATGTGTAAGAAAAACTTAGAGCTATAAAGATTCATTGTACCATGCTTGCTAACAGCATATCGAATACCACTTTTTATTAAGATAATATGTTACACGCAGCAAAAATACTACATAGGGTTGATCCATAGCTAGAGCCCTATTGAAAATATTGCCTAGCACCATAAATACAATTCTAATATTCTATACAAACCTCGTTGCCAACGAATCAATGGTGTGTTGTAATCACCAATTCCATGGAAACGCTAGACTATTTCATAAGTGTGTTGTAAATTTCTATTTCATGGTGAACACTGTAAACACGCACAGATTCAAACTGTAGATTGTTTAAGTGCTTCAAAAAATGAAAGTAAGAAGTAAAACAAGTTGTGAAACGATTAGCAGCAGTGTCCACTCTTTACAAGGAAGGAGAAGATTTCAGTATCAGATGCATTGGTTTATTACTATGTTTTTGCTGGCAGAATTGGGGAGCCGGAACTGCTTTGCAAAAACCAGGTGTTGAATTCGTTGAAGCTACTGCGACCATAGGACTTGCTAAGCAAGACGGGTACAATCCTGATAAAACCGTGGATGGGAAGCTCGTTCCTCAGTTTTCTAATACCTCCGTATTTGGGACTAAGCTAAATAATAGCTCTTTCTTAATGCCTCCGTATTTGAGATTAAGCTAAATAATAGCTCTTTATTGAGTGGCAAATACGGACCTATTTGGAAGCATAGGAACGAGCTTCCTCTCACAAGTTTTATCAGGACTGTAGAATCCCATCTCAGCCAGTCCTATGGTCGGGCTAGCTTCAACGAATTCAACACCCTGTTTGTTGCGAAACAGTACCTTTGTAAAGAAGCAATGCATCTGATAGCGAACTTTTTAGATCATGGGTGGCGTCCTCGACAGGGGAGGACTCTGATATGGTCACCATCTTTTTATAACAGACCCACTAAGAGTCGTTAGATTCAAATTGGACAGAGGAAACCGATGGTCTTCTTAGAAGGTCGCAGGTTCAAATCCAAACGGGTAGTGTAGGTACATCTCTTTAGACTTTAGCAGTTAAATTAGTGTGCATAGGGGTCCCTTGTCCCACAAAAAAAGGGGTCTCATACACCAAATTGGTGTCTCCCTTGACCTTGAAAATATATTATTATTATTATTATTAACTACAACTTCTTCCATTTTACATTGTAACTATCTCTAGGGCATACATTTCTAGAAGCACTAAAATCCAAAACTTTTAACACTACATTATAATTCGTCGTGTTAAAGGGTGTAGGTATTAGTATGGTATGCCCTAAAGAGGGGATTTTTTTTCACTGTTTTTTTTAGTTTTTGTAATGTTTCTAAATGAATTTGGTAACAATTTCCAAGAATTCTACATAACTATTATTAAATTTGTATGATTTGGTTGTCCCAAAGGTTTATGACATATGGCAGTGCTGAATATGTTTTTACCCTTAATAAAACAATTTGAATTGCATAATAAACATTTTAATTCAAGGAAAAAAACTAACCTAATTCGTGCCACAAACTCCCCTAAAAGTTAAAAAGTCGTCTGTTTAGAAGGCTCCAGTAATACTAAAGTAGTGGTGTTAAAGTAGTGATATTAGCACCACATATATATTTTGTGGTGTTAATGTTTATTAAAAATATTAAAAAAAAAATTAGAATTCTTAATATTTACAAACAATAAAAATAACAAATTATTAATTATTAATATTATAAAGTAGCGGTAAAAATTATTTAACTTGAAATTTGATTATTCAATTGAAATTCTTAATGTTCAGCTTATTAAATTTGTTGATGGACATTAGTATCATTCTTAGGTTTTAGTTACTAGCTTAAATCTATCTTTAGGGTCACAAGTTAGCCCCACTTATATTATATGGTATTAGTATGGGGATATTAGCATCACTTACATTATATGGTGTTAGTATGGGGATACTAGCACCACTTACATTTTATGGTGTTAAAGTGACATATTATTTATTAATATTATTGGAAACGGCATACCACGTCATATATGTTAATTAGAGAAGTGGTGTATGTTACTTTGACAAGTACGATAAGGTGGTGATAAGTCCTTTTCCACATTCACACTCACGAATAAATTTTAATTATGAGGAGTTGCACCAACCTTACTAAATAACCCACTTCAATGATTTATTTTTTATGTTATTCAGGCAAATAAATGTTTTTATTATCAGGCTTTGCACCACACACACACATGTATATATTCAATTATTTACTTTTTATATGATTATCACTTCAAATAAATCAATATATGCATTTTACAGAATTATAATTGAAAGATGATCAAAGATAATCATTTTTTATTTATTAAGATTATAAAGATGGTGATAAAAGTTCTTTGAAATGAAATTTAATTGTTTGAATGATAATTTTTTTATTAATAGTAATAATTAATTATCAAATTGTTCGATGAGAATTAGTTCCATTAGGAAGATTTGAGCATTATGTAGGGTCTTGGGGCCCTAGACATGGTTGAGGGAGGAAACTTCTACCTTAAGTATTATAGGAATATTTTAAACATATATGGCCAATAAAAGCACCTCAAACCACTATGCATGGATTTGTGAGGGTATTCTTAGCCTATGTGTGTGGATATCAATATTGTTATGAAATTTTGATATGTACAAATGACACTCGAAGTC
The DNA here is from genome assembly GCA_001517045.1 of Pseudotsuga menziesii. Lineage (NCBI taxonomy): Eukaryota > Viridiplantae > Streptophyta > Pinopsida > Pinales > Pinaceae > Pseudotsuga > Pseudotsuga menziesii. The sequence goes on from LPNX010434626.1 coordinate 52,582, forward strand.
ATTTACAAGGTTAATGGAGGAACCCAAACCTTAGGCACTAAATGATGCTTGGATGATTCAAAGCTAATAGAGATGTAGACACCTCCAACCACAAGGAATGACTTCTCAAGGGAATCCTTAGCTTTAGAATAGGGACATGGGTGGAGTTTGCAAGATATTAAGGACTAGGTATGTGTCTTGGGGACCTAAACATGGACAATGGATGAAGCTTGAAATTTAGATCCCAAAGGAACTACCTAGGAATCTATGGTCAAGAGAGACACTTCAAATGACTTTACATGACCATTTGAGGGTATCTTTGATGTATGAGTTGAGATACCAATTCCATTAGAAAGAACTAAGAAATAGACATGGGTCTCGATGCCTTTGACATGGTCAATGGAGGAAATTTAGACCTCAGGCCCTAAAGGCACATTCTATACACCTAACGACCATATCAATGGCTTGAATCACCACACCTGACCTATCAAGGGAATCTTTCACTTATTAGTGGGGATATTAATTGCATTAGAAGGCTTTGAATAATAGATATGGGCCTTAGGATTATGAACATGGTCTAGAAATAAAATATTGGCTTTACACCTTAAAAGAAACTTTTATGCATAGAGCGAAAAGAACAACACCTTAACCCACCACAAATTATCTTTGAAAGATACCATTCACCTAATAGTGGGATGCGAATGACATTAATAACTTGTTCAACATTATGTATGTGTCTTGGAGCTGAGAGTAAGGTTGGGGGAGAAAGCCTAAAACTTAGGTCATAAAGGAAGCTTCTAGTTATCTAAGGCTTAGACAAACAACTCTAGCTACAATATAGAACCTCTAAAGAGTAGCGTTTTCTTTTGAGTGGACCTAAGGGAGTTGGAATATTTTTAGTAGTAGGTATGGATTTCAAGGAATTTGACATGGTTTGGGGAGGAAATGTGGGGATATGACTCTAAATAAATATTGTAGGTACTCATGGACATCAATAATACCTCAAATCATGACCTAAAACCTCTCAAGGTTATCCTCACCTTCAAGTGGGGATACAAGTGACATTGTAACATTTTGGATACTAGGTATGATTCTCTATGCCTTGAACATGATTGAGGAAGGAAATCTAGGTCTTATTCCACAAAGTACGGATATATGCATTTATGTTAAAGAACAATGCCTTGATTAACCACACTGTCAAGCTATCGAGCATATACTTGGCTCAAGTATGTGTCTCTAGGCCTTGGACATGGTTGGTAGAAAATGCCTGATCCTAATCCATTAAATGCATATTAATAGAATATAGTTCCAAGAATGATTCCTTGAGCTAAAACAAATGACCTCTCAAGGGGACATTTGACCTCAAAATGGTTATGTGGAAACCATTATAAACTTTTGACCACAAGGTATTATTCACAATGCCTTGAACATGGTGGATGGAGGAAACCTATCCCTTAGGCCCTACATGACTATTTTGTGATTCCAATGCTAATAACAATGCCATGAAGAAACACAAATGGCCTCTCAAGGGGAAGGCTTCAACTTCAATAGAGCATATTGGAACCATTATGGTATTTTGAGAAACATGTGTAAGTATTGATGCTTAAACCAAGATAGAGTGATGAATAATTAGCATTACTAGCCCTAAAATGTAGCCTTTGAAACTCAAGGGCCATGAATAAACCCTTAACCTACCACACATAGCCTCTAAGTTGTAATATGGCACCATTAGAAGTTTTTTAGCACCAAGGATGGGTTGTGGGACCATAGATATGGATAAGAGAGGAACCTAATCCTTAGTACCTAAAACAATCTTTTAGTTAGCATACTTGAAGAATAACACCTTGAACCATTGCACTCGATCTCTTGAGAGTATCGTTTTCCTCCAAGTCAATATATGGGTAGATAGTGCCAAAAACATCACGTTCAAACATCTCACATGATCTCTTGAGGGTACCTGTGGCCCCCAAGTGAAGATATGGGAACCATTAGGAGTTTTTGAGCACTAGGTTTAGGTGTTGAGGTATTGACCATGGTTGGTGTAGGAAACCTGTGCATTAGGATATATAGGAAAATTTTAGGCCTAAAAGTATAACAGTGATGTCTCCAACCACCAAAGCTAACCTCTCGAGGGGATAATTGTCCTTATAGTTGGAATATGGGAATTATTAAGAAGTTTTTGAGCATTAGGTATGGATCTTGGGGCCCTAGACATGGTTGATGAATGGACACTGGGCCTTAGGACCTAACAAAATCTTCTAGGTGTCTATAGCCAAGAATGACATGTTGAACAACTACATTAGACCTTTCCACAATATATTTGTCCCATGAATGGGGTTTTTTATGGCACAAAGAGACTTTTAAGACTAATTATAGGTGTCAACAACTTGGACATAGTTAGGGAGAAAATAGTTGGAGTTAGGTCCTAAAGGAAATTTTAGGCATATTAGTCTAAGAACAATGCCTACAACCACTACACATGACTTACCAAGAGCATATTATTCATCTATGTGGGGATAAATTAGTGCCTTTATAATTTTTTGAGAACCTGGTTTGGGTCTTGGGTTCCCTAGACACGATTGAGGGAGAAAAATTAGGCCTTAATCCCTAAAAAAACCTTTTATGAATCCATGCCCCAAGAAGAACAACTTGAACAGACACAAATGGATTCTTGAGAGTATCTTTAGTGTTTGAGTAGGGATGTGGATGTCATTAGATGGTTTTGAATAATAGTTAGGGGTCTTGAGGCTCTATACATAAATAAGGAAGGAATCACATGTGTTATTCCCTAAAGGAAGCTTTGAGGTATCTAGAGCCATGAATGATATTTTAAAGAAACACGCATCACTGGCCTAGGATATCCTTTTCTCAAAGAGAGGATGTCATCACCTTTAGGAGATTTTGAGCATTAGATATGAGTTTAGGGGCCTCAACATTGTCAAAGGAGAAAACCCAATCCTTAGATCCTAAAGGAAGTTCTAGGAACTCAAGGCCAATAATAATGTCTTAATGTATTTAATAACTTCAGACAATATGTTTTCCCTCTGTTGCCCTGTACCCAATTCAGACCCTTTCATTTTCTTAAAATTTTTGGGGCCCCATTTAAAGAGTGTTTAACAAGCTTAATAGATCATCTATTGTGTCATATATTGGATTGATTGATAGCTATAGGTTAGTCTTTACATCAAGGATTGATTTTTGCATCTATGAATAGGATTTGTTGATTGATTCTATTGCAATGTATAGGCTATGCATTGATTGATTGCAATTGTTTATCATTGCTCCAGACTATTAGTTTGTTGACTTCTTTTGGCCACATCTTTTCAATGAACCATCACCTGAAATTCACATTATAGATATGATCACAATTGAATTTGAATTCCATGACGGAAAACATGGGATTCAAAGTGATTATTATAACTAGTCACCATAGAAATGTCGTGTTTATTAATCTGCATCATTTATTTGATTGAAGCTCAGAAACTTTTTCAGGTTTCCAAGTTAATATAAAACAATATAATGAACATTCATTATCTTTTATTTGAACTCTTTCTCAGTTAGAAATTTTTATTTCTTTGAATCTGTATAGCGCCATTAATCTAATGAGGATCCAAATATGTCAAACTATTTTATTTTATGGTGATACTTTTCCTTGTTATATGTTTTCATAGTAAGTCAAGTTGATTCTGTAGTTGGTAAAGTTCGAGACAATTCATTATTTGCATATATTACAGGATTGTGGATTCTACCAAACTCATCATTCATGAGATCCATTTTTCAATTTTACATACTTCCATTATATCCTTTCGACAAGGTTTGAATTTATTGAATTTTCATTTACAAAGAAACAATAGTATTTTTATGGACTAGGGTTGTTAATATTGTTTAAATTTTAATAAATATTATTATGCTTAATAAGGCTGAAAAGTCTTATTAGTTTAGTTTTAGACAATTGACCTTTGTTATAAATAGAGTTAGACTACATTATAGTGAGGGTTGCAACTTTTGGATTGGTGAAAATGATATTTAATCAATGACCTTATGATTTTTATGAAGATTGTTGTAAGTGTGTGCTAACTCTGATTTTTATGAAGATTGTTGTAAGTGTGTATTAAGTCTTTTTGGATGTATTTATGGTTATTTTCACAGTAATAGTTAGTTATTGAGTTGTCTGGATTTGGAGATCTAAATCTTTTATTTGCAGACTTCCCTCTGAATTATACTTCTACCTTTTATTTGATTTTAGTTAATACGCGGTAGTTATTATTTTCATATCCACTATTCCTTGGTTGTTAACCTAATTGTGTTTGTATTTCTTAAATGATTTGTTGATTGTTTAATGTACCTATGGTTATATGTCTTTCAACATATATATATATATATATATATATATATATATATATATATTTATGCTTTAAAATATATGATTAATTTAATAGTTGGGAAGGGATCTTATTCCAATAAGGGAAAGATAATGATGTATTCATTATATATAAAGGGTTACATTCACATTATAATTGGTTTATTTTGATATTAAATAAAATTTGGATTATTTACTTGAGTGCGTCTAATAATTCTTCAGCATTTTTCTGTTTAAAATATTTTTATTAATTTATTGCATCAGATTGTTCTATGCATAGAATAATAATAGAATTTCATATCGGAGACTGGATTTAATCAATTGTTACACTTAATTATTATCTTGGAAAATGTTAGATACTGATTTTCCATTTGTATGGGATTGATTATGCTTTTTTTGATATTGATTTTGGATATAAATTCTTAAACCGTTTTGATAGTTTAAATCAAGTCTTTGTTTGAATTTTCGAATTGAGATAACTAATACTTCAAATTATATTAAGCATATTTTCTGATTATACATATTTTCTGATTATCTCTTAGAAAGGGTTTGTTAATTAGTAGCTTTTGCTTGTGTTTTGAAAGTTATTAGAAAAAAAAATATTTTAGCTTGTTTATCACAATTTTCATAGTTAATTTATTTCTTAAATTTCTGCAGATAGATTTTAGTGATCTAGGATCCCTACATTTAATTGTACAATTGTATTATTTTAGAATTTAATTTTATTTCCATTTTGTATATATCATTATAGTCCTAGTTGTTAAGCTATTGTACATATTCCAATCCATAGGTTCTTTAACAAATTTTAGCCTAGTTTTTTAGGTCAGGAATAATATCGACTAATGGAGCCGTAAAATCCATGAGGGTTAGTGATTTCAATGAATTGGGGATTCTTAAATACTACAAGATTGGGTTACGCTCTCTTTGTTGATTCTAATTCAATTATCATGTGTCAACAAATGGCACTAGAAGGAGGGCCACTTAGCAATTAAATGGCTAAACAAAATCACAAGAAACCTCCTCTGACCCATTCTCCTATTATCAGCTGTAACCATCCAAATGTATCTACATGATAAGATATTATAGCCACAGCTCAACCTGAGTACATTCCCACACTACTTCCACACTCATCTCACCCTTAAAACCATCTCGTGGTTACTATGCTTGTAGATGCAAGTCCATAATTCCATGAGCTCATTGAGGAATTTTAGTGTACTATAGCTAGGAATCAGTCCAATATAGCTTGAACTTAGTCCTTACATGACCAATTGAATTGGTGTTTAGACCAACATACCGAAAAAATTGAACAAGACGACAAGATCCCTCCAACTGGTTCGTGGTTAGAAGATAATCCACTAGTCGGACCTTTGAACCACATTTTGCATGATATTCTCACTGGTTTAGTAGATCCCAGAGCACATTTTTATATAGGAGAATTAATTTCATTTTTCAGACTGGTCTTAGGATCAGGTGGATCTAGGGTTCCTCCTTCGCTACCCAAATCACCCTCGAATTCCTCTCATGGGAGTTCATAGGAGGAAAGTAGTTCAAAGAGTTAATCTGATCACTCCTCGGGTATCACTCAAAGATATCAAGGACAACCTAACATGGCTCAAAATGAAACTATTCCTTGGCTAGATCAAGATGTTGTTTCTATATTTGGCCCACAACATCCCTTACCTAAGAATTTAGAAAAGTGGATACCTAAATTTGATCTCGATAAAAAATAACAAACTGATGATCACATAAAAAAATTCATGCTAGTTGTTAGGTTGAGGAATGTTCAGCACAAGGATGTAGTTTGTAGGATAATCCCATAAACCTTTGAAGGAGAAGCCTCAACTTGGTATTTCTATCAACCAGCTGGAAGTATAACCTCATGGGTACAATTTGAGAAAGCCTTTTTAGAAAAATTTGAAGATGAAAAAACTCATAAATTTATGGTCATGGAACTACAAAAAATGAAGATGGATCCAAAAGATAAAGTTAAATATTTTAACCAAAAATTATTAACTCTAAAGAATAAGATCCCCACTGAATCTGTGCCACCTTAAATTTTGATTGTAACATATTGTACTAGAATTATCTTATTTGATACTGCTATGTGGGTTAAAAGGACCCATAAAGCAACTTTATAGGAAGTTTTTGATGAAGCAATCCGTATAAAAAATGATAAGTTAAACTTGAAAGATAATCTTGAAACCAAAAAAAATCACCCATCCTCTTTTATAAATGGAATTGAATCACTTCACAAGAATCCTATAACCAAAAAAGAATAATAAATTTTGACTTTGGGAATATGAACAAAGCTTTGCAAAAAATCTCCAATGAAATTATTGATTTGAAAAGGAATGATGGAGGGTCTTTTAGTCCATCTTATAGAAGATATTATCAATCTCATCTAAATAAACAAGTTCTAGAAGTAGAAGGTATGACTACTAAATACATAGTGGATACACTCAGATCCTTGGTTGTCTGTCCAAAACCACCCTCTGAAAGGGAAAACCATCCATTAAACAAACAGACAGAGAGGATAAGTTGTGAGTCATTTTTGGGAATTTCGTGAATATTAGTATGATAATGAACTTTTTGTTTTTAATACCAATCAACATACTTATAATACTAGGAGTAAGGGTCCTATTCAGTGAGACACTCCTACTTCCTCATAACAAACTCAAACCCTCTGACTAGTCACAAAATTAAGATCACTACAATTAAATTGGTTCTTCATTATATCGATGATGATCCCATAAAGGATATCGTGAAGAGATTGAAACCGAATATTTCCCTGTATGATATTTATAATCTCTTCCAATAAAATAAATGGTTCTACAAAAATTTCGGTTACTATTAAAGTTGTCCCAAATGATGAAAATACAAACAATCAATCCATGATTAACACTTCTTCGATAGGGAAGAAGTCTAGCTCAAATACCCCACCTTTCCTTCTTACATGTGAGATATTCAATAAAAATGTCCACAATTGTATGGTAGATTCAACTGCATCCTCTAACGTAATTTGTCTTTCAGTTTGCAAAAAATTGAATGTCAAAATTACATTGTGTGAAACCCAGTTTACACAAAGGAAGAAATGTTAATCTCTCATCTGACCACTGATTCCAAAAAGGAAGAAATGTTTGAAGACAAAGGTTTCTCTAGAGAGGCCAAGTCCATGACCACTTAAGGACCAAAACCCATTTCCCATAACTCATACAGTGGAAAGAATGCTAAAATGTATATTAATTGTCCTGAAAATCATGAAAAATCAAGTTAAATGCCTAAAAAAACTATGAAAAGTGGGGTTTTGATGAAAATAATAAAAGAATATGAAAAATTTTACTCCCACATTTATGATTAGTAACTGGGTGCACAAATCCCAATGCTATATAAGAAAGGAATATGAGGTGAAGAAAAGGACATAAAGTGAGAATAAAGGCATGTTGGACGAATTGAAGGCTAGAAATGACGTTTCTACTACAAAGTTTTTTTGGCATCAAAGGCATGGATTGTAGAGGAATAAATCTAAGAAAAAGAGAAGGAATGCACCTTCAAGGATTGCAAGTATTTCTCCATTTGCATGTATTATGAATCAATTCAGTTTCCCCTCGATTCTTGTTCAATGTTTTCCCTCTAAGTTTTATTTTGAATTTGAATTGATATGCAACTAGATCTAGGTTGAATTTATTAAAGATTGTTTGGTAGGATAATAGGAATGGTTGTTGTGGTTATATTTGTAGGTGTGAAGGAGATTCAAAGGGCTGCAAGATCAGCTATCAAGAAACTCCAACAAACTTCAAGGTTACAAGAGGTATTATCCTCTCTTCTTCTTGTTCTCAAACTCCATGAAAGAAAGCTTAAGATCTTAAGTTAATTGTTGTAATTGGTTTGTACTCTTTCAATTGGGATTCACCCACCCCATAGAAATAGTTGAGTGAGACATAGCGAATTATATACAAAAATATAACATAATACTATATATATATATATATATATATATATATATATATATATATATATATAACAACAAACAATAATGATATAATAATTTAATATTAATTAGTGAAAATGTGTAACCCTTTACGAAGAGTTGCGTTAGACACCCTTTAAATAATTATATATACAAGTAGTCTATCTTGTAAAATATCATATCTATTTTATCAACTTTTATATCTATTAATGGATTATTTGTATTTTCGAAAGTGGAAGTTCGAGAAGTTCTAGTAAACGGATTTTTATTGTTACAATGGTATCAGAGCCCCTTCTTGGGCATTAATCTAATACCAGATTTTGACCAGATAATTATTTGGAGAGTCTCCAAACTAGGTCTTTGACCTTGCTAAAAAAAAGTGAAAAGAAGTAAAACAAAAATTAAAAGAAGTAAAGAGAAAATAAAATATAGAAACCGCACATGGTTTCTTAGAAAAACTATACATGGTTTATTTTCCAATAACAAACAACACATACTTTAATAAATTCAATATTATACAATAATATTCATATTATTAATATTGAATTTTTAAAATTCCATTTTTGTAAACTTAGTATATTAATTTATAATAATAACATTTATTATGATAAATTACTCTATCCCAAATCTTTAAAATATTGTTATTAATTGTAATAACATATATTATTATTATAGATATAGTTATTACTTTTAATAACTATTGGAAAAAAAGGGAAAAAAACAAAACAAAAGGGATTAATAAATATTATTATAATTATTATTTTGGAAAAATAAAGAAGAGAGGAAATACCAAAAAGGGAAAAGTCGAAATTTCTCCAAGAACCAGATCGAGGATTATTACATTTTTGTACCTACTTATTGTCGAATAAAAGAATACAATTGAAGCGAAGTCGCAATCGCAACTATGACAAACACATATTTAGTGATTAAGTCGCAGTTACAAGAAACATTGTAAGAGTTAGAGCAATATAAGGTGACCAGTAAATGTCTACAAGTTGAGGTTAAGGTGAATGATTTGTTAAAATCAATAAGAGATGATGAAAATTATCGCTTAAAAAATCAAAATCGACAACTGGAACTAACCATAAGAGATACCAAGAAAATGTTATCTGATAAGGATAAAGAAATATATTGTTTAAAAGTTTACAATCAAAACTTAGAAAACCAGATCAGAAAGTCAAAAAATGATGAAAAATCACCATATGGAAGCGATAACGAATTGGAAAAAGAAGCTGTCTAAACAAGCTCATCATTGTCAAATATATTGAATTGGCACAAGTTTGCAGAACATTAGAAAGCCAAGAAGCAGACATAGGTTTGCGAAAAGCCTTTCTATCTCTCTTAGAAAGGCTTTGTACTCAAATCCTTATAATGTGATTACATCGTTCCTTGTGACATTGTAGCTAACAAAACATGTCGATATGCACTTCTAAGCGTAGAGCATAACTACCGATATATTGACGAATCAATCCATCCCAAATTGATTTGGTTCTTATTGTTGGGCTTCCCCACTGATATGTCGTCTAGAGATTTGATTACATTAGTACCATTATCTTCCAACAATTCTCACTTTCTAGGATATTGGTTTATATGGTTGGGGTTTCGATAGGGATTTTTCACAATTTTGTTTTCTTTTATGAGTGTCAAATTTTTACTATTACATAGCTTCAGCTGTAGAAAACTCCACTGACAGATTGGCGACTCTACTGGGGATTTGGTGTTTTCTTTATTTATTGATTTTTTCCTCATTTTTGGGTGTTTCTTTTCTTTATATCCTTCTATTCATTCCTATTTTTGTTCCTTTATATCTTTCCATTCATGCCTAATTCATATTAGGATTCTAAAACCGGCCTAAGTCTACCTTTAAAAAATAAAATTCAAGTGTATTTTGGCTGGATATTCAAGTTTATTGGCTTGAAATTGCTTATGCACCTAGATATCTTACACAGAGCGTCAGACCCATGATGATGCCCTTTTGACCTTACCCAAGTGCATTGGTGACACTCTATGTTTTAAGGCAACAGAGTGTCACCCACAGTACGTGAAAGTAATGGAATCTTGATGTTTTGGGCATAAAATCCTCACTTCTTAATCGTTTTGAGTGATTTGTTTTTTTATGGTTAGATTAGGAATCCTACAATATATAAATTAGAAATTTATTACACCTATTTCGGATAATATTTGTATATTATTTAATTATTTTAAAAATTTGTGTGCTTACTAGCTTGAAAATTGTCAAAAAATAGGAATTGCAAATCATTGTTTTAGGCCTATATTTAGGGATGATTTTGAACTTTACAAACTTGTAGATTATGGTATAGACATGTTAGGACCTATCAGGAGAATATGTAAATAATTTAGGATCAATTTCACTTGAATTTGGAAGTCCTAGAAACCTCATTAAAAAGCTAGGAAAATCACTTTAATTAGTAATTTTTTGAGTTTTGTTCAAGTTTTTATTTAATAGATTGCTCAAATATGAATGTTTAGGAAATATTTAACATTTATATCATTTATTTTACTATTAATGGTTGAATTATTTTCTGATTTGGTCACTTAAATCACTTGTCATAAGAAAATTGTCGAACAAATGAGCATAACACATAGTTTTAATTTATGACCCATTAGGCCATGGAATTTTGAGTTGCATGAACTTGATGACCTAACACACAACATGAAATAATAGCTAAGACACATTTAGAACCCTCATTTAAATAAATTACGCAAAAAATTCAAAAAATATGGACCTCTCACTTAAGATAAATTCAAAAATAGTTTCCCTCCAAGAACCATAAGAATACGACTTAATCAAGTAAAATTATTTTGGATGGATTGATTTTGACTTTATTGAATCACAATTAGAGATATTTGTAGCTTTAATCTTCAATTTTCTTGTGATATCCTGTGCTTGAGCCACTATTATCTTTTTCACTTGCACTTTCAGGTGGTCATGTGAATGAGAAAGTGGATTTCAAGTGTAACAGTCTAGATTTGATTTTTGAGTCCCTACATATCCTCTTCACTTGCACTTTCGAGTGGTCATGTGAATGAGAAAAAATTAATTCAGATGTAATAGGAATCTTTTGAATTTTTGAAGCATATTTTCTAGACACGAGTATCTTCTTCACTTGTGATTTTGGGAGGTCCTATGAATTAGAAAGTGGATCTCAAGTGTAAATGCTTGTCAATTTTAGAAATTCCCTAGAGGGCCATTTTTTGATTTATCCTAGCACAATTCCTAGGGGAAATCCACCTATCAACCCCATTCTTCAATGGAGTCGTCAGGTTTCAGAAAGTAACCAATATTTTTGGAGCCAACCTTTGTAAGGATGAAACATACTTTGTATTTCCAATCAAAACCAAGGACATAATCAATTGAATGGTTGGTTTCTAGGAAGTAGCCAATATTCATGGGACCCAACTCCATTAAGAGGAAATCCACCCAGTGGTCAGGTTCTATGAAGTAACCAATCTTATTGGGACTCAAATCCATCGGGAGGAAATACACCTAGTGGTAAGGTTCTAGGAAGTAACCTTCTTGGGACCTAACTCCATCATGAGGTAATCCACCTATTTATCAAGTTCTAAAAAGTACCCAATCTTCTTGGGGGAAGCCTTCCCAAGGGGGAAACCCACCTTGGAATGCTAATCAAATCCAAGGACCACCTCAATGGTGTGGTTTTATCCTAGGAATAACCAATATCATTGGATTCTAACCCCGCAAGGGGAAAGCCACCCATTCATCAATGGTGTGGTCAGATTCTAGGAAATATCCAATCTCCTTGGAATCTAACCCTGCAAGGGGGAAATCCACCCATAAACCCCATTTCACAATGGAGTGGTGATTTTTTAGAAAGTAATCAATATTTTTGGAACCAGCCTACAAAACCTTCATTGATCCATCTAGGCCACCACATGAACCTCATGCCAATTGTATGATGGGCTACGTCAACAACCTTGAGCATATTACCTAGAAAATAGGACAAATGTTTGTTTATAATTTTCAACCTACAGCTAGACATGATATGTAGCAACATGCTAAGCCTTCCATGACTTCTGAAATCCTCATAGTTCAATCCATGGAACTTAGAGGAAAGAAGAAGAAATACAAGAGTAAGTAGAATGCTAACCCAGGGACGGGATATGCATTGAATCTGAATCAAGATAGTGGGAGACAACAACCCATTGTATTGATGCAACCCTTTTTGGATCACCATCATCAAATAGTTTATACAATGCTAGTGCCTTTGCTAGGGGGAAATTGGTCAAAATCCCTGCAATGGGGAAATGATCCCAATGCCAATTTCTTCATGTGTGCTCATGATGTGAAAATTCAAACAAGATCTCATTCTTATGATGTCCATCCTAGTACATTGGATCAATTGAAATCACAACCAAGGGGTTCTCTTCCCATTGAGAAACTAACCATAGACATACTACCACACCCCCCCAAAGATGTTCTATGTAGAACAATGCATAATCCTAACACACGAGATGCTCATAATGGAAATTTTGTTGAGGAAATAGCTCAAGCACCATGTGTCATATATTCCATGGAGGTATTGCAATATTGTTTTGCAAAAAAAAATTGAACTATTTTCTTCAACTAGAGCTATTGATCCATCCGATGCGACTTTGATCACATTAGACTTAGACCAATCAACCTGCAAGATTCCTTCGGAAGTTTCTTTTCAGATTAAAGTAACATCTCATGGAAAGGATATCTTTCGAACCATAGTTGATGAAGGGGCCTCAACCTGTTTCATGTTATTTAAATGTTGGAAAGAATTAGGATAAACCACCTTAGTTCAATCCCATATTGCACAAAAAGTATTTGATCGACATTCATTCTCTCCTCATAGAATTATTGTAGCCTTCCCTATTGAATGAGGTGAAAAAAAATCATAGCGGATTTTGAGGTAGTAGATGAACCTATAGATTACGATTTTGTAATAGGACATAGTTGGATACATTCAATGATGTCTATAGTGTCTTTAGAGTCCCGAGTGATTCAATTTCCTCATTAGGGGAAGATTGTCATGATCGACCAATTAGATTACTGCATGCTTGAAACTATTTTCCAGTCAAATGTTCCTTTCATTAGGGATGCTCTAAAGGAGTTTCAAGACATACGGGTAGGATCGTTAAAAAATTATTTCCTCATGGGAAAATTTATGATCCCACAATCCTTATCTGCTGTAGAATTGTCATACCAAGCTATTCAAATGGCTTCAGAAGATTTGGATCAAAATATTCCCTTGATGGAGGAAGATGATCCAGTTACTTATCCTCTTTTCGTTGTGAGATCTCCCAAATCACTTGACTTCTTGGAAGAAATTTTATCATCAGATCAAGCAATCCTTGAAGTCATAAGGACATCTTTTGTGGGGCCACTCGAAGCATTCTTGGTTTAAATCCACCCAAGTATAGGAGCATCATTTGAATGTTCCTTGATATTATTAGGTATATTTGGAAGCATGCATATAGGTTTAGGGTATCCCTATTTGAAGATGATTTGAACCTTTTGCAACCGAAACTTTCCATAGGGTCAAAATTGTTGAAAATTGGTGGGTCAGCCCATCGTATCTATATTTTACACCATTTCGAAAGAAGAACCTACCAAATATGGGACACCCTGGTCAGCATCCCATTTCCATTTTGATGTCCATGATGAGTTGTTCTTATAGGCATGGGAGCCCAGTTAGTCCCATCATGATCTGGAGTTTGAGACAGCATACTTCTCTTCCATGTAGTTCTGACCATTTCCCGACGGGATCCCTATTTCGTGTTAATTTACATAAGAATGTGTTAAAATATCTGCATGAACATTTTTCCTTACTACTTCGGTGCTTATTGCTTATGTTTGTGTATTCCTTTGTAGTCATGTTTTTCTCAAGATGCATATAAGCTATTTATTTTGTTTAAGTTGACCTTTACATGTGAGAACTATTTGATTCAGGTAGTTGAAGATATACCACAATTCATGGTGATGTATGATTTTTGTGCTGTCACATGAATTGACATGAGGAAAACCACATTTCCCCTTCCCTACTTGGCCATTGCACCATATTAAATAATCGAAGTTACTTGGTTCTATTTAGCCGACCATCGACACATAAATCCTACTTCAGATAGCCAACCCATGGAGGGAACATCCATAAGAGTGTGCACAATTAGGTCAGTCCTTGTTTTCAATATGTATCTTTGCCTTGGCTTGACTCGTTCACTTGAAAAACAGAGTATGCCCATGCAACACTCGTTCCCTCCCATGTACTATAGCATTATTTATTATTTTTCAAGCTAATAAATGAAAAAGTACTAAAACTTAAAAACCAAAAAAATCCTAAAAGAGGGATTACTGAATCTATTCATATTTCATCATGGAGAAAATGGAAATAGTCAGTCCTAGTTGCCCTTGACCATGACACATAATTTTGTATCCATTGTTAGTACACCAATTACATTTGCAGAAAGAAACGATACCAATAATTTGAATAGATCTCCACTGATGGGTTGTTTTTCCTATAATCTATGGAGCATTTCATTAATGCATCTGGAACTGATGGATTTCATGATGGCCAGTTTCTCAAGTCTTATGTTTCCAAGTGTCCATTATGTGTCATGGTATGTGTTCAAGGGAAGTCAAACCAGTCTCGACGATTCCTCATATATTCTTGACCAATTAGGTTGGCCTTCCTAGCGTTAGTATACAATGTTGGATCTTACAACTCTACCAATTGATATCATCCTATTGATCTCAATTTTGTGTAAGTTGACGAGGGATGCATTAATTCCCTCCTTTCTGATAGATATTTTCCTATATACGTAAAATCAATATCTAGGAAATGGATCTAGGAACCCCAGTGAGTACCTTAGATGTTGTAGTCATTAGTGGTAGTTTTCCTCGCAAATGATAGTGGGTATACATCAATAACCCCTGATTGTTTGATTCTACAAGTGTTCGACATCAAAACATCTATTCACACTTGATAGTTTGTAATCAAGTACCTTGGAGTCTATCATTATTATCAGTGGGTCTTCTTGCATCTGTTAATGATATACATCAATAACTGGTAATCAGATGGTGTTTTATTATGTTCAATATCAGCTCATATATTCACATGATATAAACTTGTACAATCGTTGGTTTATATTGAAGAACTTGGGAAAGACAATTGTGTCACTCATCAATGCACTTCCCGAGTTGCACAAGATTGAAATGCCATGTCAAAGTATCATGAAGACCTGAATATTTTGCACTAATCAAAAGTGCATGTATACATTTTTGTAATATTTTCTTTTGACATGGATCCACTGTGTATTGTTCGTGGCCATGCTTGTTTACTATTGAGCATAGGTATACCCGCCTCATTAAGATATTGTATATTTGGGTTATTTCTTTTTTTTTAACTTATAGGTTCTTTTCAACTCTTGCACTCAAGATCCTACTCCTTTACCATCCTTCCCTCATCACTAAAGAGTATTAGTATGAAGAGTATCAGAACGAAATTAATGTATTTTAGTCCTCATCATAGCTTCGAACCTCACACATTAGGGGGCATCTATTAACAATAAAATTAACATCCTTGAGAATGATGAACTGAAAACATATTTTTATTTCGCTAGCAACATGAAGATCAAAATTTTGGAACAATTGAGCGCTTTAATCTCTCATATGACCACTACTTCCACAAAGGAAGAGATGTTTGAAGACAAAGGTTTCTTTAGAGAGTCCAAGTCCATGACCAATTAAGGACCAAAACCTAGTTTCCATAACTCATACAATGGAAAGAATACCTAATATGTGTATTGATTTTCTTGAAAATCCTGAAAAATCAAGTTAAATGCCTGAAAAAACTATGAAAAGTGGGTTTTTGATGAAAATAATAAAAAATTATGAGAAATTTTTATTCCCACATTCATGTTAGTAATTGGGTGCACAAATCCCAATTCTATATAAGGAAGGCATATGAGGTGAATAAATTGACAAAAAGTGAGAGTAAAGGCATGCTAGAGGAATTGAATGCTAGAAATGACTTTTCTACTCCAAGGGCTCTTGGGCATCAAAGACATGGATGGTAGAGGAGTAAGTCTAAGCAAAGGAGAAGGAAGGCATCTTCAAATATTGTAAGTATTTCTCCATTTGCATCTATTATAAATCAATTCAGTTTCCCCCCAGTTCTTGTTCAATGTTTTCCCTCCAAGTTTTATTTTGAATTGGTACACAACTAGATCTAGTTTGAATTTCTTAAATATTGTTTGGTAGGAAAGTAGGAAGGATTGTTGTGGTTAGATTTGCAGGTGTGAAGGAGAGTCATAGGGCTGCAAGATCTGCTATCAAAAAAATCCATCAAACTTCAAAGCTACAAATGATATTCTCCTCTCTTCCTCCCCTTTTCAAACTCCATGAAAGAAAGCTTAAGATCTTAGGTTAATTGTGGTAATTGGATTGTACTCTATAAATTGGGATTCACCCACCCCATAGAAATAGGCCCGTGAGACATAGCTCAAGTTGTAGAAAACTCCACTAACAATGTATATTTTTAACAAATAATAAACACAAACACAGTAGTCTATCACCAATGTGGAACTATATGCATGCCAAATATATTATAAATGTATACTATTCATATCATATTAACAATGATGGGGACATTTCCACCTTTTGGCTTTAGTCATAGATTGAAGCATTCACTTTTAAATCATAAATGTAAAAAAAAATATAAAAAAATATCAATGCAATCTTATAATGAACCAATATCTAAAAAAAGAGAGCATTATTACGAAAATTGTAATTATGCTACCTAAAAAAATTAGTTCAATCCTTGGTTTAGGCATTCAAAAACATATACTAATAATTTTTATTTTATTTTTGTACATCATTACATTCATAAGAAATTTGAAGTAATACGATGGAAACCACATCCAACATGGGACTCAATGGCCTCTAATTGATTTCGAGGAAGATGCATGTATAGCACCCAACTTCCATCTCCTAGAGAACTTGGTAATGGCATTACATAACCTGCTTCCCCACCCCAAGGGAAATGGTAGCTTCCAAAACAAGGTTTGCCCCATCCATAATCAATCTTGGGTAAAGGAAATCGTAAGCCAGAAGAAATCAAAATACTTGGACCATTAGATACTGAAATGTCTCGTTTGCAATAAATAGTAGCTGAGCCAGTGTTTGGTCGGATCATCTCCACCCAATCGATTAAGCTTTGAAAATGTTCCTCATTTGCAGCACTATATATAGCATTATGAATTTGCTCAGCACTCCAACTAAGTGGTTGGTGTTTTATATCACCAGCCTGAGCTGCAACAAAAGGTAGTAATAATACATTGCCAAAGTAATTAAGTGGCATTCCCATGTTTTTTAAACGAGTACGACCATCTATCACCACCCCTATGCTACAATTCATATCATTGTGAATCTCTTGGCTAACGATCAATAACTTCCATAGGTAAGCAGAAAAAGCCTCCAATTTGCTATATTGTTTACCATGTCCACTTGCAGTACTTTGGAGAGCCTGAACATCTTTGGCACTAATATAATAGATCCTACTAACTAGAGAAGGAGAAGGGTCTTGCTTATTTGATTCTTTTAAATGCAAAGAGGATAGTCTTGTGTACATTTCATCAATTGCAGAGCAATAATAAGGAGGTTGTCGAGCATGTAACATTGATCGATCAAAGCTAGGTTTCAGCTTTTCAATAGACTCCTTTCGAGTAAGATGTGCCCAAGATATTAAAAACATGTTGGTAGAAAATGCATCAGCAATCCTATGATCAAATGTGCACCCAATAATAACACCTCCACAACTAAATTTTGTTACCTACAAAAACATAAATCAATATTTTATCATAAAAAAATGTATAAATAATGCTTTATGGCAGAGGAAGTGGATGATTACAACTACTTATGAAAGTATAGAAAATAAATAACATATAACATGACACTTAACTTATAGCTTATGAGTTTAACTAACTACAACATAAGTGATTGTGCTAATAAAATACTGAAAGGCTTACTTGAGTAGCAAATACAGAGTTATTAGAAAGCTTAGGAACGAGCTTCCCCTCTACAGTTTTATCAGGATTGTACAAGTCCAACTCAGCAAGTCCTATGGTAGCACTACCTTCAGTGAATTCAACACCCTGGTTGTTGCAAAGCAGTTCGGGTTCCCCAGAGGTGTTGGAGACCATTCTGCCAGCAAAAACATAGTAATAAACCAATGCATCTGATAGTGAACTTTTCAGATTATGGGCGGCCTCCTCTGTAAAGGAGGATTCTGATTCTGATCTGGCAACGGGCTTCTTATAACACAAGAAAACGCTGACAGAAACAGGAGGAATCGTGAGATCCAAATTAGAGAGAGGAAGGCGATGTTCTTGCGCAGGATGAGTATTAACTACAACTTCCTTGCTAACTATTTTGACATGGTAATCATCGCCATCGCCAGAGAGAGAAGCCATCTCTCAAACGCAAGCTCTTCAATACTTGAGTTGGCGCAAACACAGCTCTTGATTTATAGAGCCGGAGCCGATATT
The DNA here is from genome assembly GCA_001517045.1 of Pseudotsuga menziesii. NCBI lineage: Eukaryota > Viridiplantae > Streptophyta > Pinopsida > Pinales > Pinaceae > Pseudotsuga > Pseudotsuga menziesii. Next base: position 71,439 of record LPNX010434626.1, read on the forward strand.
TTCGCTTAAATTTAGCGAGATAAAAACTGAGTATCTCAGGTCCAAAAGACTAATGTAAAAGAGACCCAATTAACGTACAATTGCAGAATTTTACAAGAATTATTGGATATTTTTTTACAGCCAGGTTACGCGTAAGATATTCTATCGCTAATGTCGCGCATGTTTCGTACACAAAGAGTTTTCATTTGAGACGTTCCAAAGCCTCCAGTTTGGAGAATTTTAGGAGAATTAACGTAAATTTTTGAGAATTTTAAGAGAATTAATTTTAGGCCCAGCTCAGGTAACATATCTTATCGCGCATAATTCGTGTGTGGTACTCCTTCATCTATACGTTTCAAAGAATGTGACATCTGCAGTTGTCCACCTTAGCAAGGAAATAAATATTTAGCATAGTCGCATTAAATACTCTGCACATGTTAAATATTGTTTGTCTACAAAATGTTAAGTGTAACAGTTGTGACACTTGTTATGATAAAATTTAAATATTTTTTAGAAATTTTTATATTAAAATATTTACAAGTAAAATGGTACGTAAACATTGATAACCATCAATAGGAAATCAAATGTTTATGAAAAATTTCTATGTTAAAATATTTTACGAATAAAGTTGTCCATAAACACGGATAAGCATAAAGTTATTAAAATTAACCTTTATTCAAACTCGTAAATTTGGTTAAACCTTAAAATTCAATGTATATTATTAGTAAACTCGTAAATTTTGTTGTCCGTAAATTTTATAGAGTTATCAAAATTGAACCTTTATTCAAACTCGTAAATTTGGTTTAATCTTAATAAACTCGTAAATTTGGTTCAAACCTTAAGATTCAATATATTTATTCGTAAACTCGTAAATTTTGTTGTCCGTCATAGCTAATTGATTTGTCAATGGTCTACATTACTATTTTGACACTTCCACATTTGCGTCTCATAGTTAATTGATTTGTCTATGGTCTAGATTACAATCTCTACACTTTGACATTTCCGTGTCGTTTATGTGACTTATGGGTTAAAGAGTAATTGCTTTGACCAATGTAATATCACCACAACCGTGTGATTGTTAATTCTTACTCATCATTTAGCTAATATCAACTAGCATACCTTTAAAATAGATGAAGTGAAACGTCGAGATGAAGTTGTATATGTTGTAGAAAGAGAACATAAACAGTTTTCTCATAATAGAAATATGTACATCAACTATGAATTATTAAAAATATGTTGAATTATTTTTTGTAGCTAAGAAGAGATAGAGTATGTAGGCGATTTTCTTCCCCTTTTCGAAGTGAGACATACGAAGTGTCGTTCATCTTTGCATATCGTTTGAAGGAGAATGTTGGTGCAATTCGCATTCCTTGTAATGTTGTAGTCCGAGACATTGTTGTGAAGGTCAAGCCTTGGCGTTCAGTGTTACCAATGTATATGGTTGATCTTGTTAATGTCAAGCCTTGGGATTTATGGATGGTTATTGCCCAAGCCATCTTGAGGGGAACTTGTTTTCTATTATTTCGTTGTATAGGTGGAATATGTATGTGCTTTGGGTTGGATTGGTCCCATGGAATCCCAATGTAATTATCAAATTCCACGACAACATATGTTGGTAATTGAGGAGGGTTAGATCCAGGTCTGTACACAATTTGGATCACCACTTCGAGAGCACCATTTACTAATCCTGATTGAACCCAAAGATTACAAGTTAGCATTACTCTTTGGCCTGCACTTAATATTATTTCTTGGTCGAGTTGGTAGTCGTCTTCATGTTCTGCATCTGAACGCTTGGTGAAATATGCGATAGACCTTGCGTTTGGCATTGCTAATGATTGTAGCATGTATTTATTGTGATTTTTTGCAAGGATGTTTGTTGCAAAAAGATGGATTGCTGTATCAAATTCTGAATGTTCCTTTGTTGATAATAATGTATTGGTCCTAGATTGGAGGAGGTTCCAATCTTCCAATGTTGGTGTAGCATTGTGGATGTTTGTCAAAAGCTCACGCAATCATTGTTGAGTGCCATCAACCCCTCCTTGCTGAAATAATGTTTCTAGGATGATGATGGTTCTAAATTCAATCCATAAACGATTTCCCGAAGTTGTTCCTACGTATAAAGATTTGTCCATGACAGGTCGTAGGTGGCCTAAATCACCGACAAGAATTATTGATCGATTGCTGAATGAGTGGTTATTTTTTTCTAGGAAGCATTCACACAAGCGACTGTCAATTTGTACAAACATTTTAGGCCCTATGAAGCTCATCTCATCAATGGGAATGTATTGAATATGTTTGATTTCTTCTTGCAACATTGATAGTGCTTGTCCATGCAAAGGTTGCATATTCTTGATAGGAATTCAGAGCCGTGTGTGTATAGTGGTAGCATGTATGTTAAGTGCTGCAACTCTAGTTGGTGCAAGTAACAACAGTTGGTTGTGACCAGTGACTGCTTGAGAATATAATGCTTTCTTAATGGTGTTAATAAGGTAGGATTTACCTGTTCCTGTAGTTCCTTGAATGATCATCCGTAATGGTTCTTTAGTTCCTTGTTGTTTTGAATGTTACAAGATTATGTCCAACACCATATGTTGCCTAGGGGATAATGTGTTTGTTGTAGTAGACTGGTACGTTGTATCTTGTATTACTTCTCCATTCCTTCGATTGTAGTCAATATAGTTTGATGCATACTCTATTGTGGTTGTCGATAGTTTTGGATGACTCCACGCATGGTTGATATCAAATGCTCGAAGGCCGAGCTTGGCGAGGCATGAGATCTCCTAGCCTTGTGTTGACATCTAGTCAGTTACTGGCATTTGATAGAAGAACTAGTATAGTCTTGGGAATTCTTACTCAAACACCTGTTACTTTGGGTGGGAAGACCGTCTTAGTTGACTTCACGGTGATAGAAGACCCCTTGGACTTCAATATGCTCCTCAGATGTGATTCTGTCTATGCCATGCAAGCTGTGGTGTCAACATTACTTCGTGCGATGTACTTTAATCATGGCAAATAAATTGTCACTATCGATCAGTTGGATTTTCTTGATCTGTCTCCTGACCCAACTAGAGACTAGGTCTTTCCTTTATTGATTCCCAGTGTTTCTATAGTTACTACCCTGCCACAGGTGAGCTATGTGGCCTCATGTCCTTTGCGTTCAATTGCTACTGAGAAGCATGATCTGTTTTCATGCTTACCTTCTCAGGACTTGGTCCCAGCAGTTGACCAGGTGAGTCATCCTATACAGACTATGGAGCCTGCTCTCCACTCTGTCAATCCATTTGAAAGTTTAGACATGTGTCCTATCTTGGATGATCTCCTTCCTTTAGATGAAGTCTTCTTAGAGTATGACCTTCTTTTGGATGTTGGTTCAGTTGTGACTAAGTCTAACCCTTATTTTCTTAGTAAGCTTGATATTCCCATGGATCGGTCTTCTTATGTTGGTCTTGTTGAGTCTTTTGACTCTTCCTTTGAACAACAAGTTAGTGATCCTGATGAGTTTGATTTTTCATGTGAATTTTTCAATTCCTGTTGTATTGAGTCTGTTCTTGCAGACTCTATCTCCCTTGTTGATTTTTCCTCTCCTTCTGAGGTTGATATTACTGATTACGAACCATTGAGCCTTGGTGCTATAGAATATTCTTTGATAAATTCTACCTTAACTTTCCCTTTTGTAGAAGATAGCAAAGTTGCATGTGTTTCTACCAAAGTGACCCGCATCAGATCTTTTCTTTTGAATATGATCCTGATGTTGTTGTTTCTTGGAGTCAGGATTCTTAGTTGGATTCACAACTGTTTACTAGCCTTGTCTTGTTGTTCAAGATGTAACTACATTTGCATGTGCCCTGCTCACACTTATGAGCTTGATGTCGACTTTCACAATTTTAGCTCATTATATAAGCCCTCATCTTTGTTCTCATTGTCACTAAGCCTTGTATCATTTTTCCTTTGCATATTGACAACTTTTACCTTGAGGAGACATTCCCCGAGTGTCCTTATCTTGCTTGCTTTCCTTGCATTATGCATAGGTTTTTTCCTTGCTCTTGGAGCTAGTTTCACCTGCATATGACACTCGTCTCCTCGCATTTAGAGCATTCTTTTTGCTCTCCTTTGAGCTCGTTAAAAACAGTAAGGAGGCCACGAGTTGAATTTTTCGAACTTGTTAAAACTTCATGGGAAAGATATTGAGTTTCTTTAGGCCCAGGTCTAACTCCTCAAAATAGACTTGACTGCTAATTAAACTTGTCCGTTCAGGCTTGTTGAGAATATGTGAACATGCATCCACATTAGTGGTAGGCTATCACTTTCTCGGACCATGTGGAATAGTACGAGAAATGAACACTCTCTTTTCTTTGGAATTGAGAAGAGTATTCTCAGGTATAGGTTTATCACTTTTTTAGACCCGAGGGACTAAACTTACGGAAAAGGAACCCTCGATGTGAGCTTAGTTTTTTATTTTTCGTGCTCTGGACGTAAACATGAAAAAGATTCTGAGTGTACTTTATGCCTTTGTCATGCTCATTAAACCCTAAAGAACAAAGCATCGATTTTATTGTTGTAAGCCCCATTGCTCGTAATCAAATGGATCTTTTCGAGTGATCTTTCCTTCCTTCACACTCATAAAACGTAGGCTATATGCTGCTTTTGAAGGAGCGTTGGGTAGGTGGTAATTTAACCTTTTTTGGACCTCCCTGACTAAACACGAAAAAGGTGTGCCTTACTTCTTCGGAAGCTAAGAGAGTTCTTCTATGGTTTGTTTTATACTTTTCCGTCCTCAGGAGACTAAATTGGACGAAAAATCCCCCCCCTAGAGTATTCTTTGGAGTTTTCAGACTCTCTAAACTATGAAAACACCGTCAAGCATTCACTAATTTGGGCTTGTAAAATCCACAAATTAGTGCTTTATCAATCATTCTTCTATCTCTTCTTTGAGCTTGCCAAAAACGAAGAAGGTCCCAAGTTTGCTTTCTTGGACTCATTAAACCTTTACAAGAAAGATGGAAGGGAACTTCATTCACATGTTTTTTACATCATGGAAGCAAGTCTTGTTTCCTTGAACAAAGCACTAGTTTTGAGTCTATCAACAATTGGGTCCTAGTATTTTGACCTTATCGCAATTTAGAGTTTCTTACCCCTTCGGTTGATTTCTTTTCCAATTATATGGGGAATATGTCAATGTATCCTACATTACATATTTTTGTTAGTTTGTCTTTTTATGTCAAAATATGCTTAAGTCACTTTTGTGTCGTTCTCACTATTCAAGGATTAAACCTTTGTCGGTCATTCTGTAGTTTCCTTGACCTTTTGTGCTAGTCATTCTCTAGTATCAATTCATTACATCATGTCTTTGGCAGTCCTTGTCGTGAAATTCAGTACCATTTCTAGATCCATTTAGTCTTTGAATTACCTTGTGTTGGATGATGGAAAATGCCTTAATGCCTTCCTTCCAACGGATCTCTTCCTATTGACTACAACATACCTTGCTCTAGGAACGAGATTTAGAGTTTATGACAGTACCTTGGTGATTGCAGTCATCAGTGGCAATTTCCCTCACTATTGGGTAGTGGGAATACCTTAATGTCTCCTACTTGATGGATTCTTCAAGTGTTCGACTTCAAGTCCTTGTATTCACACTTGTTAGAACGGTACTAGGTACCTTGGGGACCATTTTAATTAATGGTGGTTTCCATCGCGTTTGTTAATGGTTCTCATTATTGACCGGTAATCAAACGGTTTCCTCTATGTTCAACTTCAACTCCTTTATTCGTATGGTTAGGATTCATACTTTTTGGGCGGTTTTGATTGAAGACCTTGGGACGACAGTAGCATCGTCATTTTTGCTATCGCTCGAGTTGTGCAAGACCTTCTCACACTTCATATGAAATTTTGCTGAGACATAGATCCACCTTATATTATTGTGGGTATGATTGATTGTTGAGCGTGGATCCACCTTGTTCATTTGTGGCCATGACTCCTTTAGATTTGATATGGCACCTTTTTGCATATTGAGCAACCATGATAGTTTCATTAGTTATACATATGTTGGATCCACCTGTATCTTTATGGTGATGTTTTGTATATGGACTTGTATGTCCCAGAGATCAGTTTTGTCTAACATTTAACTCTCTTTCAGGTACCTTTGTTCGATCCTTTTGATCTTGGATTCTCTTCTCTCTCCATACTCAGCTGTTTCCTTTATAATGTATTTCGGCTATCATCTTCCCCTCTAACCTCATACATTAGGGGGCATCTATTATACCTCAAAATGACACATCTCTTCCTGTGACCACTTTCCCATGATTTCGTCACATGTCGACACTTCCATGACGACACTTCATGAAAGTCACTGAAAAAACACCTAACTTGGAGGAACCATATATAGAGTTTGTTAACTCAGTTTTACCTCTTCTCTACATCATTGGAAAATTATTTCAGTTAGCTAAAACTTTCTAGAAGATACCAAAGTCTAAAAATGACTAGAAGTACCCTAAAAATGATATTTTTTTATGTATATGCGAGTTTACTTAAGGAAACCCGTGTATTGTACATGACTTGTTATATATAATATTCATGTACGCCCTAAATATATGAATATTTACATTGAAACCCAGATGTACCTCCTGCATACGTGACCGTTGTCTCTGCAACCCGTGTATTCCTCCTGTAGATGTCAAAAAAAGACGTTTTTTGAAATTCGGATAGTTTAGGTAGTTATGCAATTGACTCCTTTAGTTGTAACTACTTTGTCTTCGACCCTATATCTTCATGAAGCATATAAATAGAGGTAGGGAGATCCATGAGAGGGGACTTGAATCTTTGCATTGTTATGCTGGAGGAATTGGAGCTCTCTTTTCCCACACCTTTTCCCTAGAATCTTTCTCCTTTTATTGCATAGCTTGGAGGCTGAGTTCTTTAGAGAAGAGAATCAGCAGAACTGGATCAAGGTTTCGTGAAGTGCCCAAATTAAAGAGAAGGTATATGTGTACTTCATTTCATGATTAATAAAGATGTGATGTCCTTATTCTTCCCAAATCATTGTTCAATGTGTCATTGAATCTCTATCTATGATCAGATGTTGATGTTAACTAGATTATTATTTCATGTTTATTTGATTTTCATTGCTTTATATGTTATGCTTGGCGAGGCATGAGATATCCCATCCTTGTGTTGACATCTAGTCAGTTACTGGCGTTTGATAGAAGAACTAGTATATCCTTGGGAATTCTTACTCAAACACCTATTACTTTGGGTGGGAAGACCATCTTAGTTGACTTCATGGTGATAGAAGACCCCTTGGACTTCAATATGCTCCTCGAACTTGATTATGCCTATTCCATGCAAGCTGTGGTGTCAACATTCTTTCGTGTGATGTACTTTAATCATGGCGAAGAAATTGTCCCTATCAATCACTTGGATTTTCTTGATCCATCTCTTGACCCAAATAGTGACCAGGTCTTTCCTTTATTGATTCCCAGTGTTTCTATAGACACTACGCCGCCACAGGTGAGCTATGTGGCCTCATGTCCTTTGCATTCAATTGCTACTGAGAAGCATGATCTATTTTCATACTTACCTTCTTGGGACTTGGTCCCAGCAGTTGACCAGGTGAGTCATCCTATACAAACTATGGATCCCACTCCCCACTCTATCGATCCATTTGAAAGTTTAGACATGTGTCCTGTCTCAGATGATCTCCTTCCTTTGGATGAAGTATTCCTAGATTCTTGGATACATTCTAACCTTATTTTGGTTGTTGGTTTAGTTGTGACAAATTCTAACCATGATTTGCTTAGTAAGCTTGATCTTCCCATGGATCGGTCTTCTTATGTTGGTCTTGTTGAGTATATTGACTCTTCCTTTGAACAACAATTCAGTGATCTTGATGAGTTTGATTTTTCTTATGAATTTTTCAACTCCTGTGATATTGAGTTTGTTCTTGTAGACTCTATCTCCCTTGTTGATTTTTTCTCTCCTTCTGAGGTTGATCTTACTAATTATAAAGCATCGAACCTTGGTGCTATAGAATCTTCTTCGTTCGATTATGCCTCCCTTTTGTATAAGATAGCAAAGTCGCATGTGTTTCTGCCAAAGTGACCCGTATAAAATCTTTTCTTCTAGATATGATCGTGATGTTGTTATTTCTTGGAGTCGGGATTCTTAGTTGGATTCACAACTATTTACTGGTCTTGTATTGTTGTTCAAGTTGTAACTGCATTTGCATGTGCCCTGCTCGCACTTATGAGCTTGATACCGAATTCCACGATTTTAGCTCATTGTATAATCCCTCATATTTGTTCTCATTGTCACTAAGCCTTGTATCATTTTTCCTTTGCAACTTGACACCTTTTACCTTGAGGAGATGTTCCTTGAGTGCCCTTATCTTTCTCGCTTTCCTTGCATTATGCATAGGTTTTTTCCTTGCTCTTGGAACTAGTTTCACCTGCCTATGACACTAGTCTCCTCGCATTTAGAGCATTCTTTTTGCTCTCCTTCGAGCTCGTTAAAAATAGTAAGGAGGCCACAAGTTGAATTTTCCAGAATTGTTAAAACTTCAGGGGAAAGATATTGAGTTTCTTTAGGCCCAGGTCTAACTCCTCAAAAAATAATTGACTGCTGATTAAACTTGTCCATTCAGGCTCATTGAGAATATGTGAACAGGCATCCACATTGGTGGTAGGTTATAACTTTCTCAGACCATGTGGAATAGTATGAGAAAGGAACACTCTCTTTTCTTCGACATTGAGAAGAGTCTTCTCAAGTATAGTTTTATCACTTTTCCAGACCTGAGGGACTAAACTTACGGAAAAGGAATCCCCGATTTGAGATTATTTTTTGCTTTTTTATGCTCTGGACCTAAACATGAAAAATATTCTGAGTATACTTTATGTCTTTGTCATGCTCGTTAAACCCTAAAGAACAAAGCATCGACTTTACTGTTGTAAGCCCCATTTCTCGTAATCAAATGGATCTTTCTGAGTGATCTTGCCTTCCTTCACACTCATAAAACTCAGGCTATATGCTGCTTTTGAAGGAGTGTTGGGTAGGTGGTGATTTAACCTTTTTCGGACCTCCCTGACTAAATACGAAAAATGTGCGCCTTACTTCTTCCAAAGCTAAGAGAGTTATTCTGTGGTTTGTTTTATACCTTTCCATTCCCAGGAGATTAAATTGGATGAAAAAGTCCCCCCCCTGGAGTCTTCTTTGGAGTTGTCAGACTCTCAAAACTATGAAAACACCATCGAGCATTCACTAATTCGGGCTCGTAAAATCTACGAATCAGTGCTTTATTAAGCATTATTCTGTCTCTTCTTTGAGCTTTCCAAAAATGAAGAAGGTCCCAAGTTTGCTTTCTTGGACTCGTTAAACCTTTACAAGAAAGAGGGAAGGGAAGTTCATTCACATTTTTTTAACATCATGGAAGCAAGTCTTGTTGCCTTGAACAAAACACCATTTTTGATTCTATCAACAGTTGGGTCCTAGTATTTTGACCTTATCCCAATTCAGAGTTTCTTACTCCTCTGGTTGGTTTCTTTTCCAATTATATGGGGAATCTATCAATGTATCCTACATTGCATATTTTTGTCATTGATATTTTTATGTCAAAAGTTGCTTAAGTCACTTTTGTGTCATGCTCAGTGTTCAAGGATTAAACCTGTGTCGGCCATTCTGCAGTTGCCTTGAACTTTTGTGTTGACCATTCCCTAGTATCAGTTCATTACATCATGTCTTTAGCAATCCTTGTTGTGAAATTCAGTACCATTTACAGATCCATTTAGTCTTTGACTTACCTCGTGTTGGATGATGGAGGATGCCTTAATGCCTTCCTTCCAACGGATCTCTTTTTATCAACGGCAACATATCTTGCTCTGGGAACGAGATTTAGAGTTTATGATAGTACCTTGGGGATGGTAGTCATCAGTGGAAATTTAACTCACTATTGGGTAGTGGGAATACCTTAATGTCTCCTACTTGATGGATTCTTCAAGTGTTCGAATTCAAGTCCTTGTATTCACACTTGTTAGAATGTACTAGGTAGCTTGGGGACCATTTTAACTAATGGTGGTTTCCCTCATGTTTGTTAATGGTTCTCATTATTGACCAGTAATCAAATGATTTCCTCCATGTTTGACTTCAACTCCTTTATTCACATGGTTAGGATTCATACCTTTTGGGTGGTTTGGATTGAATACCTTGGTCCGACAGTAGCATCGTCATTTTTTCTATCGCCCGAGTTGCACAACACCTTGTCACACTTCATATGACATTTTGTTGAGACATAGATCCACTTTGTATTATTGTGGCTATGATCGATTATTGAGCATGGATCCACCTTGTTCATTTGTGTCCATGACTCCTTTAGATTTGATGTGGCACCTTTTTTCATATTGAGTGACCATGATATTTTCATCAGTTATACATATGTTGGATCCACCTGTATCTTTATGGCGATGTTTTGTATATGGACTTGTATGTCCTGGAGATCAGTTTTGTTTGACATTTATCTCTCTTTCAGGTACCTCTGTTCGAGGATTTTGATCTTGGATTCTATGATCTCTCCATACTCAGCCATTTCCTTTATAATGTATTTCGACTATCATCTTCACCTCTAACCCCATACATTAGGGGGGATATGTTATAGCTCAAAATGACACATCTTTTCCTGTGACCAGTTTCCCATGATTTCGTCGCATGTCGACACTTCATGAAAGTCACTAAAAAAAAACCTAGCTTGGAGGACCCATATCTAGAGTTTTGTAAGTTCGTTTTACCTATTCTCTGCACTGTTGGAAAAAGGTATTTCAGTTAGATAAAAAAATTTAGAAGACACCAAAGTCCAAAAATTCCTAGAAGTACCTTAAAAATGATATTTTTTTGATGAATATGCGAGTTTCCTTATGGAAACTCGCATATTGTACGCGACTTGTTATATATTATACTCGCGTATGCCCTAAATACGCAACTATTTACATTTAAACCCATGTGTATCTCCCGCATACACGACTGTTGTCTTTGCAACCCGCATATTCCTCATGTAGATGTCAAAAAAAGACGTTTTTTGAAATTCGGGTAGTTTGGGTAGTTATGCAACTGACTCCTTCAATTGTAACTACTTTGTCTTTGAACCTATATATTCATGAAGCATATAAATAGAGGTAGGGAGTTCCATGAGAGGGGACTTGAATCTTTGCATTGTTATGCTGGAGGAATTGGAGCTCTCTTTGACCACACCTTTGCCCTAGAAGCTTTCTCATTTTGTTGCAGAGCTTGGAGGATGAGTTCCTTAGAGAAGAGAAGCAGCAGAACCGGATCAAGGTTTCATGAAGTGCCCAACTTGAAGAGAAGGTATATTTGTACTTCATTTCATGATTAATAAATATGTGATGTCCTTCTTCTTCCCAAATCATTGTTCAATGTTTGATTGAATCTCTGTTTATTATCAGATGTTGATGTTAACCAGATTATTATTTCATGTTTATTTTATTATCATTTCTTTATATGTTGTTATATTAGTTTGAGGAAGTTATAATTTGTTTTGTAGGTCTCTTGGAGCGAGAGGAGAAAGAGGAGCAAGAGGAATATTGAAGGGCTTCTTGGATCAACCTTCGTTTGCTTAAGGTATGAACTATTCCAATCTATGATCTTGCTTATATATAATTGTAGAACCATTTGCTTCTCTCTTTAAAACCTAGTACATTGATGGCCTCTTAAACCCTAGCCATAGGAAACTTTCCTTTACAACAACGATGCTATGACATAGTTTCATTGAGCGAAGACCTCGTGGGTGTTTGTTGTCAATTAATTGTATGGAAATCAGAATGTCGGTTTGAGTGTTTTTAAAAGACAGGTTAATATTATTTCATTGATATAAATGTCTAACTCATACTTCATTTGAATGTTGTGTAAAAAATATAGCCATAAATTTGAACCATTCTTGCAACAATACACACTCACACACACAACATTGGAAATTTCTCCTTTGAGAAATCAAGGAAGAACTAACCCACTCGACTCACAACTCATTTATATCTATTTATATCTATTGGGTTTCTCACCAATATGTGCTATGTGGTGATGTAATAGTAGATATATTGAACTATTAACAATGAAGAAAGTGTATTTCTTGTAATTTATTGTTGCTAGAACAATAATATTTTAACGATTTGCTTTAATTATTATTATTGGGGCATTATATACCTTTTCCCTAAAGTTTTGTGAGTAAAAATGGTTGTATATAGCATACGGATTGGATACCGTATATTACATGTAGCACATAGTTAAACCTCTATTTCATTGTCTTCCAATATATAATCTATAGTGTAAAATGACAAATCCAGTTAGAATAGGATCTTCTTCATGAAAATACCGAAGGGGAGTTGGTTGAGATTTGCGTAAGCAGATTTATATTGCTTTAACTTCCTATATACCGAGTTGAGTTTTTATTGGGAAACTATCCTAACTTGTACAAAAAAGTTGAAGAATTTGGAATTATCCATAAAACAAAGTACACACACAGACACACACACATTCAATAAGAATTTGGACTGGTGTGCACTGAATTCTATGTTGGATGTATTGCTTGAATATATATTGATTAGGGAGATATGGATGAACCAAAACTAGTCTTGTGGTTGAACATTACATTTCATAGAGTATGTGATGTTATGGGACTGGAAATATAGAATTCCCCACATAATTGAATGTATCCATTTGCTTGTGTCCATGAATCCATTATATTGATTCTTAAATTTAGCACCAATAGTTGATTGTAATCATAGAGGCAAGAAAATTATTTTTTAACTCTGTGAAGTGTTATAAATTGACCATTATATAATTTATCATCTATTATCATACTTAATGGGTGAAAAAATTGGAGGTATTGTATTATAGTTCCCACATTGTTGATTTAGGGCCCAGAACCTTCCAGAGCCCATTGGATGCCATAATGATAATTTTTGGGGTCTGAACATCACAATCCTAGATTCTGGTTTCTTGAATTTGTTATACACGTCAATATATTTCCAAAAGTAAAAAAAAAGCACCCCAATCAAAGTTAATATGCAGAGGTTATGCCTCCAACATGTTAACCTATCTTCTTGATGACCATGGAACATAGTGGATGGCACATTGATTTCCATTTCTTATCACATGTAGGGCTAATCATGTGTGGACATTTAATAACATTATATAGGGTCCAAACCCTAATACTTTATAGAGATTTAGGCATGCAATAATCTAATCCTAACCCTAGATGACTATAAGACTATGTTAAATGCTATGTTGCTAGGATAGGAAGGGGTTCCAATTTTTATTGGAGTATAATAAAGGAAGTAGAAATTAATGTAGAAAGCACTCATTCGATAGTGCTGAAGGAAGCTCCATAATAAGTGCACTTTCTTTGAACTCACATTTTATAACTAAGACTTGAAAAGAGAAAGAGCACAGGCCTCACCTTCTAGATGAGTTTCCCCATATTGGGATTTCCTAGGGTACATATTGTTTTCACTATGTGGATGGTGTGTTATTTTGTTTCTCATTTCATTTAATTTTATTCAATATTTCATGCATGAATCTAGTAACAATTAAATTTTAAGACTAAAAGTAATACACTACATAATAAGATATTTTCAAAATATTGTACAAGATCTATTGTGATGAAATGTTATAGTGGAGTATTCATGGAATCTTACATATCATGTTGGTATCATATTCATATATATATAATGATCAGGTATGTGGGATATTGAAGTATCTAGGAAGTGGCTTACAAAATAAACCTCATAACCCTAACCATGGGGGATTCCTATAGTAATAAGAATCAAAGGGATAAATTAGAGGAGATTTATTCAAAGATAGAACCATAAGTCATTGGTATCTATCGCAACATGGTCATTCTCATGGTGGGTCTCAAGTACAAGTTTGGACCTTTTACGGAGTCTGGTATCTCAAACCCAAAAGTTGGATTGGATGAGAAATCTAGAGATAATCAAGACCCAAAAATGTAACCATAAAAGAAGCTAGAGAAAGAGAGAGAAAGTTCTACTTCCATCACTTCTTTCCATTCTTTGTTCAAAGTGGAAGATAAAGTGGACATCAAACCCTACTAAGGTGAGAATGAGTATGTTAAACTTATTGAGTGGTTGTAACAGTTAAATGCTTATTTAGATGTTCATAACATAAGAGAAGAGAAACATATTCCATTTACCTAGATAAAGTTGAAATCCAAACATAAACATGGTGGGAAAACCACATGAAGACAATGTTGGAACACACATTGATACTGAGTGCTGGGGGGGGGGTGGGTGATTGAATATCATACACATTTACAAAAGTTTACTTTATTATTCAATGAACATTATAAACCTTAAAAATTCATCAACATCAACTACAGAACAAATTTTTTTTATATGGAAATTCAATTTAATAAATTGATAAAACCATAGATTACAATGATTTGCATGAGACACCAATATCCAATAATAGTGTGAGCACCCACTGACAAATTTTGAAGACACTAATTTGTCAGGAACACTAATCCATATTATGAGCACCAAATCACAATGAACCAACCTGTTGAAGGGATGAGGAGGCCAATAGTCTTATGAGGACCAACTCAGAAGCTAGAAAACAACCAGCTCAAGGGATGACGACACCAATCCTCTTATGAGAATCAACTCATAAACTAGGCACCAACCCATTAAATTGGATGAGGACACTATTGGCTGTAGGAATTTTTTGGATATTTTGGGTACCAGTTTTGAAGAAGTGGTTGTAAAATTTCGACTTGTAGTAAAAAAAACAAATTGTAGAATATTATGTTGGCTTTCCAATGATATTTTTAAAAAAATATTCCGATGTCATTTGATGTGTGAAATTTCTCATTTAATGAACTGTGTGACCTTAAAAATTTGAAGAAGTTAATAAGTGGCTTGTGTCTCACCCCAATAATTCAATCTGACATTAATAATAATATATATATATGAGCATGATCTACACAAAATGCACTGTGGTCTACATGTTTTTTTGTTAATTTATTTCGCAATATACAATTATTTATTATTTTTCAAAAGTGACCACATCTTTTTTCAGCATCATTTTATACACATGTGTGTCCATCCCAGTTTTTTTTCACTGTTTTCAAAAATGGAAAAATCGAAGATACCCTTTTGAAGAGGACACGTCGATGTGTGGACTGTGCATTTTTAAGAAATTTTTGGATGTGTATTTTTTACCTTGCGTATTTTTCTTTGAGCTGCTTCAAAGTTGTTGTCAGGTTTTCTAAGTGTAAGTTTTAGAACTAATTAAAAAAAAACACATATGAATGCCAAAACGCATGCATGATATCTCAATGGATAGAGAATTTAGTGATGAATCTATCGGTATGAACTCCACTCATTTATGTGCCATGAATGGCAGGGTTTACACCCCTAGAAGACACAAAGAAACATTGATTTTCCTATAAGAGGGACAATTCTCTGTTTTGCAAGCCCTCGATCGAGGTATGGAGCTCGATCGAGGTATTCAAATCCCTCGATCGAGGTTTTAACAGAGGATTGATTGAGGGTTTATTAAACCCTAGATCGAGAGTCTAATAAGCCCTCGATTGAGCTACTATTAAACACTCGAAAAACAAATATTTGTATAGGACTACCAAGGTTTTATATGCACGCTCAACACATTTATATTTAGTACAAAAAAATGATGAATTAAATCCTAGCCCCCTAGTTCTCAACATATTGTGGACAATAACTACCATAATCCCTATCTAGAAGATTATGCCAATGTAGGACATTTTAGAAATGGGATTTAAGGACCCAAATAAGAGAATGGAGGTAAGGAATTTCAACATCATTTGATTCATATCAACAATATATCCAATGTGTATACAATCCCTATGTCCGACATAATTTTCCAACAACTTCACCTCGACCAACTCTACAAATAATAAATCTCTTAGAAATTTAAACAAAAAAAATAGTCATGACATTTCCTCCTTATTTTACCAATAAACCTTTCGGAATTTTACCTGGAAAACACAAGTCCCTGGTACAAACCTCCATGAGGCCAAGGGTTTGAGAAATGGATTGTTGAAATTTTTTAATGTTCATTAAACTACTTCTTCATAACACAAAATATGGCTGGAATAGAGCAGCAGTGGGGGGGCGGGAATTGAGGACTAGAATTAGAGTTATAGAAATGTAGTGAAAGGTTTTAAATACTAAAAATACTTAGCTCCTTTGTATATAATTTTTAATTTAAAAAACTACAATTATGTTATGTGACTCTGAAAACACTAATTTTTATCTTAATCGTCCTGTTCTATTCTACCCTGGGATATGGGATTTAAATATATGTCCCAAAGATCTATATCGTAGGTAGATCATAGTCCTGAGAATCCAGGTCAAGTGGACACAACTTGCCTAAGTTCAGCTTATCAATTGAATTGCATGCATCATTTCTCTCATTGGTTCAATGCAAAAAGAAACATATCACTTCAGTTGATCCCCAAGGAGATTATGTTGGGTGTTATAACGTCTAGATTAATTCACCTAATATTTAATTATCTACCGAGGTTGGTAGGCTTAGAATTGACGCAAAATATATGCAAAGGTAGAGGGGTTCCTATCATGTCCTGGAAATATTTTAACAAACAAAAGATCGAAAGATCTTTCAAAATGAAAAACCGAGTCAAACTCCTAAGAATTCAATTATTAAGATAATTAAACCAGAACAAAATATTAAACTAAATAATTGACAATTTATTTTATAAATAAATAACTTTAAACTGAAAAAAGATACTATCAATAACTAATCTTTAAATGGGAAACTACGATCCAAGGAAGACCTAATTAATAAGCAAGTAGAAACCTTAATAAAATAAACAAGTAGAAAACTTAATAAATAAAACTAAATAAAAAGAAACAAGTAGAAAAATTAATAGGAATATCTTTAAATTCTATCCTACAAGTCTCTGTCAATAATCACACAATGAAAAAAGAATAACCTGAAAGCATACTAAGGGTAACACATACAATACTGAATTTTACTTTTAAACGGATAAATAAAACCAGAGGCATAAACACAAAACAATACATCAGTAAAAATAAATCAGAAACAAACTCAAGAAAAAAAACATAAAATAGCTTAACACATATTTAGGGTGAAAAGAAGTATGAAAACTTTTAATAAATAACCTACAAAAATCCAAATTTAACTTTAATGTTAAAAAGAACTACCATCTAACTATCTCAATCAAAGCCTACTTCAAACATTAAAGAAACAGAACTGAAAGCAATCTCAAAACACACGAAAAACACTAAAAACAAAACTATGGGCTAAATGACAGACTGAACTGTAGGTCTGAAAGGGGTGGCTGAATGACAGTTTAAAAAGGTTGTCTGAATGACAGTCTGCACAGTTAAAATAACAAAAATTAACTAAATGATCTAATCTTCAGCTGAATTCATGCAAATGTAAATCTAATGCATAAAGGCAATATGTAAACCTACTTACTAAGCACATTTAACAATGAAATGAACTTAAACAAATTCATGAACATAAAGAAATCATTAAGAAATAAACTAGAATTTAAATTGCATAACTCATAATAGAAAGGAAATAAACAAAACTGAACCTATTTAACTTGATAAAAGCAATCTATTCTATCTCTTGTAAATAAACTGAACGGTAAACTAGAAATGGAATGGTTGGAAACAAATCTAAAAGCAAACTATGCGTGCAGTTAACTATTTAATTTTAGAAATAAAAATGCATGATAGGAAAATGAAATGATAAAACAAACTGGAATTTAAACTAACTACAACAGAAAAGATGAAAGAAATAAACAAGAAAAGAAACCTCTGGCTGATGAGGGGCCCTCTCAGCAATCAGGGGTGATGCCTAGCTAACGCTTACTCAAATGCAATCATAAACAACAAAGCATACAACTCTTTATTCAAACGATGGAAAAGAAATACATAATTCTTCTCCAAAAACAACTGTCTAAGAAATAAAATGATCAACGCCTAACTCTGCACAAGAAGGTGTTTATATACAAAATTTTTAGGGATGAGCAATTCGACCCTTTAGTGATCGACTTCTCGCTAAATTTAGTGAACCATAAAGGAATTTAACTAATAAAAATCCTATGCACAGGATCTTCCTCCTTCAATGGGCATCGACTCTCTTCATTGGACGGTGTAACGCACATGCTCCCTCTTCAGCGTGGTTGGTTCTCTTCAGCATGCGTGATGTGGCGCACAGCTCCTTCCTTAGCACAGTAGTTGGGCTGGTGGCGAGCAGAGGAGAGTGCATGGATGATTCTTCTAGAACATAGGTTAAATACATCAGCCCAATGCATGGTCTGTTGGTGAGGTTTTGAGTAGGGGTGGCGTGATGGAAGATCGTCTAGAAGTGGGATTCTCCATCATCCGAACGCGTGGACAGTAAATAGTTCACATGCTATTTCAATGTTTTAATGCCTGGAAACAGTTCTCAGCAGCACGCAGTCTGGTTAGTGATCTGGACGGAAAGCTGAACAGGAAGCTATACTGTGAGCTGGATATGGGGGCGCAGATCTAGGGCGAATGCGATGTCTATTTGCTAGTGCGCTTAAAGACTATAGTCTCTAGTAACAATATTTAAATTCTTGGAAACTTGTCAACGATTTTCATGTAGCGAGCTGGATGACGAGCTAGATGTGATGTGCGCATGGCAAGTTGAATGCGTGCTTGTTGTTAATTTTTCCCAAAAAGATTATATAACCCTCAAACAAATATACAAATCAATTAATATATCAAATGCGATTCAATAATGTCATTTTTAATTAATAAAATCATAAAATGATAATAATAAATGGATTTTATATAAACCTTAAATTCATACATACCTGGGATGAATAGTGATCTGTGTGACATAAAATATGCAAAAAAATAATAAAACATATGCTTAAATAAGTAATTTAACTTCCAAAAATGATAACAAATCTAGGATCAACATTCCCCCAAATTCGCGAAATGCCATGTCCCACAGAGCAAAAAGAAAGATTACAGATCACACTGTCATAGCGAATTTTGAGACGTGAGCCAACAACGGGCATAGACATAAGTGAGTAAATTCATAAGGTTTAAAATTAATTCAACCATGTCCAAAGTAAAACTTTGGACAGGTTGAACATATAACATGAAAAGTATAAATCGCATTTATAATAAGGAAAATTGGTCGTTTGATAGTTTAAATGCATGATTGGGTAAGAGGATAAGGTTGTTAGTATTGAAATGATAAGAAAAATTTCTAAGCATCCACATGAAGGTAAGAAATTATTTTCCAAAAAACAAAATTTGGTTAGCAAATTTTAATCATAAGTGCTATGATATTACAATGTTTTATTCAGATCGTCATTTGGTATTTCATTTGGACCTTCATTTGATTCTTCATATAGTTCTCCATATTGATTTTCCTGTAAAAATATGCTTCATGCTATAATCAAGTTCCACTGCTTATATTATCCTGAAAACACTTATCATTTGTCAATTATAAATAGATTTGTTAGAAATATTGAAAAGTAAAAACAATCTATTTCTTCCCAGTCCTTTCCCCCAAACCAAAGATATGGCGTGTCCTCAAGCCATAGAAGGGAGAAGAATTGATTGTTCTAGAACATAAAAAGTAAGGAGTTCTATCATGTTGTTTTATTAGTTTGTAAGAAAAAGAAACTAACTAGTAAATGGAAATGATTCAGATATGTATATTCATGAAAAATATAACAGTGCTTAGAAAGACTGCTTGAATGATAATAATTTAACCAAAAGAATGCCACAGGAAAAGATAGTCATCTATGCCTTATTTTAAAGATATCATGTCATTACAAAATTTTTAAGTTTACCCTGAAGTGTGTGAGATTTGCAGTCTATGGGTCCCATTTCTAGGATAATGACATCCTAGGTATATGTTGAATTAGATAGTCAGGGTCAAGCCCAACTTACATCCATTCTCAAATGACATGTTAAACAATTGGTCGTTGCATGTTTATTCATAAATTCTAAAAAAATTCTTTATATGATCATTGTTTTACGAACTATGTGCATAGTAGTGCATTAACCATATCTCTTTTACTAGGTATTGCCCTGATGCCAGCAGACCTGTTCAGTACCCCGACAGGTTTACCTTGGTACCATGCAAGCATAGTCTTGCTACCAGCGAGCCTGTTCAGTACCTCGATGGGTTTACTTGCATTTATCAAGCTTCCGTGTTTTAAGTTTTTACTTAGCATTGACCTGCTGCCAATAGGCTATTTTAGTACCTCGGTGGGTTTGCCTTGTATAATGATATTAAATATATGGAAGCTGATTGGTACTAGAGCATGTTAAGTCCTGCTAAACACAGAATTCAATTTTTGTAACATAAACTTATAAGTAATTTCATAATGGCCATAACCATAGATCATGTCAAAACAAAATAACTTAAACCTGTTCTTTAACCTTACAATCCTTCTTCTTCATAAAAAGTAATGTTCCCCACAGACAAAAATTCCACTTACTCTCGAATTATCACCAAAATATATGAGAGACAATTTTTGATAACAAGCATAAGATGAACTAGTAATCCATAGGTGTAAGATGAGAATGTGAAAAATATAATAATGAAAGTAGGTATGTCAAGCAACTGTTCAAAAAAATTCAGAAATATACATGTCTAAATCAAAATACCAAAAACTATATGAATCATAGAAGAGCTGGTTAATAATGATATACAGAGGATTGTAAATTTTTAATTTTCACTATAAGCTGCAAATTTCAGAAGTACCCCAAGAAAGGTTAAGATACCTGATGAGTGTTTTAACATCCTTCCCTTTTCCAAGCAATACTCCATGAGGTACTTATAGAGATAGAATACTTGCAATCAAACTGCAAAACCACTTGTTAGATGATTCAATTTATTCATGAAAACATATATAACAAAATAAAAAGAGTCCCTTGTAAACAATCTATTAGAAATGACTCTTATTTATTTAAAGAACACACATATTTACATATATACAAATGATGATAACCCAAAATATTTTTTAAAGATCGGGAGGAGGAGGAATAACTTCCCCTTCAACTAATTCCATTTCATTCTACTGTAAAACATTCTGTATAAAATCCTGTTTAGATGTCGATTGGTGATAAAGTCTGAGTGCGTGCCCATTTACTACAAAGGAAATTTGTGAGCCATCAATTGTCTTAATTTTTACTGACCCATTGTCAAAAGCTATAACTACTTCATATGGGCCCATCCAATGAGTAGTTAACTTTCCTTTGAAAATTTTAAACCGTGAGTCAAATATTAGTGCCCAATCTCAAGTATTAAATTGTTTTTGCTTAATAAATGTATCATGCCACGTCTTTAGTTGATTTTGTATTAGCATGGTCCTTTGGAGTGCATCTTTTTGAACTCGTCTAACTCATTAATCTGCAATATTCGTTGTTTCTATCCTTCATCCAAATTCATGCCTAATTGTGCTGCCATACGAAAGGTTTTAACTTGAAATTGAATAGGTAAAAGGACTTGTTTTCCATACACTAACTCATAGGGGCTATGTCTGGTAGTGTTTCTACATGTTATCCTATAGGCCCATAAAGCCTCAGGGAGTCTATCTGCCCAATCCTTATGATGTAAGTGAATGGTTTTCGTTAAAATGACGTCTAATACTTTATTAGTTGATTCTACCTGACCATTAGCCTAAGGGTGATAAGGTGAATATTTGCAATGTTGAATGCCATATTTCGTAGTAAGTTCTTTCATTAATTTAGAAGTAAATTGAGTTCCTTGATCTGTGACAAATTCTCTAGGTACACCAAACTGGGTGAATATTTCTTCATATATGAATTCTACCACTGATTTCTCTGTAGCTCTAAACAAAGCTTTAGCTTCTACCCATTTGGTGACATAGTCTGTGCAAACTAGGATATATTTATTTTTATGAGACATGGGAGAAATTGGTCCTATAAAATCAAGAGACCATTTCTCAAAGGGTTCAATCATGACTTGGGGTTGTAGGGGAATTTGATTAGATGATGGAGGTCTACCCATTCTTTGGAAACGATCACATCCTTTGACATATTTGGTAGCATCCTTAAAAATGTTTGGCCAATAATAACCAGAATGTAATACTTTGTATGTCGTCATCTTATCAGAAAAATGTCCTCCACGTGGTCCATCATGGCATGCATGGAGGATGTCTATCATTTCATCCTCTTGCACACATCATCGAATAATAAGATTTGGACAATTGCAAAAGGGATCGTTATCAACCCAAGAATAATTGGAACTCTGAACTATAATACGATGCTTCTCATGTGAGGACAAATGGTTTGGTATTTTCCCAGTTGCTAAATAATTAGCAATATCTGCAAACCAAGGGGTTTGAACAGATACAACAAATAGATGTTCATCAGGAAAAGTGTCGTCAACTAGTTTAGTATCGTCTTCATGTTTAATACGGGAAAGGAAATCTTCTACTAGATTTTATTTACCAGGTCGTTCAATGACAGTAATGTTAAATTCTCGCAATAAAAGAATCCACCGAGTCACTCTACCATTGCTAATTTGTTTATTCATTAGAAATCTAATGGCAGAGTGATCGGTATGCACAAAAAATTCATAACCTGTAATGTATGGTGAAATTTATTAATAGAATAAACCATTGCCAAAAATTCTTTTTCAGTAACTGTGTAATTAAGTTCGACAGGAGTCAAATTCTTACAAATAAAATAAATGGCATAAGGTGCTTGTCCCTCCTTTTGGACGAGGACTCCTACTATGGCCGTATCAGAGGCATCCGTGGATATATGAAAAGGAAGGGACAAATCGGGACCATTGAGTATTGGTGCCACCGATAGTTTAGCTTTTAGGATTTCAAAAGCATTTTGACAAGATTCTATCCATTGGAATTCCACATCCTTTATAAGCAATTTAAACATTGGTGCAGCTATTTTAGTGAAATTTTCAGTAAAGCGACGGTAATAGCCTGCATGACCAAGAAAGATTCTTACCTCTTTCTAAGTTTTGGGAGAGGGAAGGCCAACAATTACTTCGATTTTTGTAGGATCTACCTTAATTCCTTGGGAGGAAACATGGTGTCCTAAAAGTATACCTTCTGTAAGTAACATTTTACATTTTTCATGACTAAGGGATACATTCGTTTCTTGACATCAGATCAATACCTTCTCGAGGGTGTCAAGGGATTCTTGAAAAGTATTACCATAGTTCATAAAATCATCCATGTATACCTCCACACAATCATGTATATGATCAGAAAAGATTCCTAAGACTGCTCGCTGAAAAGTGGCAGGTGCATTACATAGGCCTAATGGAAAAACTCGATAAGCATATGTTCCCCAAGGGCATGTAAAAGTGGTATTGTCTTGATCTTCTGGTGCTATTAAAATCTTGTTGTAACCACTATATCTGTCAAGAAAGGAAAAATACTATTTACCTGACAGTGTATCTAACACTTGATCAATAAAAGGTAAAGGAAAGTAATATTTAAGTGTAGCTTTGTTTAGTTCCCTAAAATCAACACAAATGTGCCATTTCCCTGTGACTTTATTTGGGACTACTACTAAAGGAGATACCCATTTACTATTGGAGATAGGATATATGAAACCATCAGTGAGGAGTTTTTGTAATTCTTCTTTTACCATATCCTTTAGAGAAGGATTCATCCTCCTCTGTGGCTGCCTTACAAGTGACATGTTTGGATCCATATAAATATGGTGAATACAGGTGTCAAGGTGTATACCCTTCATATTGGTGTATTCCCATGCAAATTCTCTAGCTTGTTTCTTAAGAACTTTAAGCAGCTGTGCTTGTTGGTTTTCACTTAATTCTGCGTTTATATGTAGAAATTTTTCAGGGCCAACCTCGCAAGGTATGGTATAGGGTCCTCTATGCTATTCAAATGTGAAGACACAAGGTTTCTTTGTAAACATTGAGAGAGCCATATTCTCTTGAAACTCATCTCCAAAAATCTGATCGAATTAAGCAAAAGACTGAGGAAAATCTGTACAGGTTGTTGAAGAAGTAAACTAATTTAATACATTCTCAGTGGTTTGCTCCTAAAGTGCCCAAGAGAAATAATTACGAAGGGAAAGGTCATCAAAGTCCTCGTCCCCGAAATAACAATTTAACCACCATGAATTTTCAGTTATTGGTTGTGCCGGGGGTGAACAACAAGTCTCTATGTAGACAACCCATTAGAAATAGTCATCTCTCCATCCCTACATCCTATAAAATCATTTTCGGTAGCTAACCATGGTATTCCCAAGATAATAGGATTCCCTTTAGAAGGATCCTTTGATTCTATGACCATAAAGTTGACAAGGTATTCCCATGAGGCTGCTGATACAACAATTTCATCCAGGACTCCAACAGGCTTTACAATAGCACGGTTTGCTAGTTCTAGGATGGAAGGGGTAGGTCGGAGAAATTGTCCTAACTATAAAACTTCTAAAACTGTGGTGGTCATCATGTTAATATTGGATCCTAAATCGATTAATGTATTTTCTATGGAGTTGTTGTTTATAAGTACAGTCACTACTGGGACTCCTGGATTTGTATATTTTGCAATTCAGGACTGGTTTGTCATACATTCAGACATCTCTCTTATAACATGAATTGTAAGAGGGATATTTTTCTTCTTCCCTGAGCGTTTAATACATAGCTCCTTTATTACCTTGTTGTAGATTGGTATGTCTTTGATAGCTTGTAATAGAGGGATTTTGATACATATATTCTTTAATTCATTCAAAATGTTATACTCCTGATGAACTACAGGTTTTTCTATCACTAGTATTTCTGGAAATGGAGGAACTCTTTTCTCTTGAATAGTTTCTTGCGGAGGATGGGTGTGTACTGGAACCTTTGGAATGTTCACATCCTCCAAAATGGCATCATTCACGGGTTCATTTGAATCCTCTTCTTCTTCATTTGCTTCATGAATGATGACTGATGAATTGGGTTTATCTTTCACAACTCTTCCCGATCATAAATTAATTTCATGTACAGGTACAGTCGAAATAAGGTATGATGGAAGAGTTTGAAACTCAATGCTATTAATAGATTGAGTTGGTTTATTATTAGGGTTAGGTATCGATTTTGCAGGTAATAATGTCGATCAAGGAGGATTTGTGTTCTGAAAATGATGAGGTTGTTGTGTGATAAAAGGAAATGGAGGTACAAATCCAGGCGAAATTTGCTAGAAATTTGTTTGATGCTGAGGATAAGGATGATTAGGTGCAGGGACAGGTTGTAACTGAGGATATGGTTGTCCTCTCAACCCTTGTGGCTAATATTGCTGTTGTGGAAATTGAGGAGGAGGGTACTGGGGTGGCCAATTCTACCAACTGGAATTGTTCCATTGTTGAGGTGGTTGATATGGAGGATAATAGAGTGGACGTTGCGGTGGAAATTTTTGATATGTTGGTTAGTATATAGGTTTCCAAGGAGGCCTTCTATATGTTTCAGCTACATCCCCACTCTTATAGATGGCTTGCAACCCAGGAAAGGATGGGCAGTTATCTATTGGATGTTCTTCTATACAAATGTGACATATGGAGATGTTGTTTAGTGGAAATTCCCTTTGGGGATTTTTGGTTTTACATATTGGAAAAAAGATACTCATTGCTGCTCGTTCTTCATCCCACCTTTTCTTGTCTTGTAAAGCATCTAGATGAGAACCCATTGCCTCTAAGATATCAATTTTAAATTTCTCCAACAGGTTTCCTAATTCTACTCTTGTAACTCCACCTGAACTAGGGATGTTTCCTCTGACATTTCTACTATAAGGTTCTCAAATTTTTTTTGCAACTTTCCCCCTACTCCTAAAATAATTTTTACACATATCACTGATTTGTGCAAATTTTTTATGAGAAATATCACCATCGTCCATGAGATTAAGACTTTCTAATAAGTCCTCGGAGATATCCTTAAGGAAAAGTGTACGTACTGCACCTTCTCGGAGGTCGATATATTTTGATATATGTAATGTATAAACAAACTTTTCGAGATAATCCTGTAGGATATTGTCTTCAAGTTTTTGTATCTTGAATATATCATGTCAAGAGTCCTTAGGTTTGCAATACTCTTGATATTTTCGCAAGAATGAAGTTTTCATATCATCCCAAGTCTTGATAGTGAATTCTCCTAATCCCATGAACCATCTCAAGGAAGAATCTTTTATTGTAGAAGGAAAGAGTTTTATTTTTTGAGCATCTTGTAGATAGTTATAGCTCCTACAAAGGATATCAAACTCGAACAAGAATGTGTCCGGGTCCTCGTTACTTTTTGCATAGAAAGTAGGTAAGGAGGAAAGAGGGATGTTTTTCATAGTTACTTCCTGTAATGTCCCAAATTTTACATTGGGTCACAATGGCCAAATCAAATTTTCCATATTCATGAATTTTGTCAAAGGGATGCTAAAAGTCAAATAATTGCCAAGGTGGAAAATCACTAGTTTCCTAGCTTGGGGGTGGAAGCTTTGAGATTTGGAATAAGGGGGATAATAGCTGATGTTTAGACATTAGAAGGGGATTAATTTTTAATAATGTATCTTATTAAATAAATACAAGAGAAAATGGAAGTGACAATGGACCATGAAGACACATGGAGACTATGGGGCCCACACTAGCTAGAATTCCTATGCTAAATGGTATCTTTCTCTTGCAAATTTCAATATATGGGAAGTATAATGTTTTTGTATGGATTATAATGTTGATATAATTTTCCATATACTTCATAGGTCTAATTTGGGATGAATTTCAACTTACATGGGAGAGGAAGAGCCAAATGGGAGTTTCATGGACACTTGGCTAGATTCCCCTTACATTTATGACATCTATGACACCAATGATGGATATTCTATGACAGTTATGACACAAGTTATATATTAAGGCTGAAATACTGACATAATTACATGTCAATACTGAATAGAGCATCTTATAGGTCGAATTTGGGAGTTGGAGAAGGCCAAGAGGCTCCTACTCAAATTTGGGAGAAGAGGGAAGGTGAAGAGAGAGGCCACA